>DWLI01003571.1:0-11690 GCA_018249915.1 Cecropterus dorantes dorantes
AAGGTCGCATAAAAAAGTGAGGTCATCACGCCCTTCCACCTCAAACAAGAAATACGTCACTAGACATAGACGTGCCGGTGGTACCTTTCGAGTGGAACCATACTGGTTCTACGTGAAGTGTACCTAATCTTATCATTTTTTTTTTATCTGATTGAAATAGCAAACGAGCATGCAGTCCACCTGATGGAAATTAGTTACTGCCGCCCATGGAAACTTGTTAGCTACTTAATACAGAACAGGGGTTCTATCTGAAGTCGATCACAGATGCGTTGCTACTCAAGAGGACAGAGATGGTTGCCTCATATATAAGTGAGCCGCCAACCACACCCTTCCACCTCACGGAAGAACTGCTTCACGCTAGACATCGGTGTGGCGGTGGTACCGAACACGGTCGAACTACATTGTTTCTACGACCTGGAAACATTTTGAATATATCATTACATGACACCTGTTGATATTCAATGAACAACACATTAAGAGAATATTTTCTTGGTAACTGCTTTCTTCGCGCGTTGCTACGCCACCAACTAAAATAAATTTAAATAATAGTGGCGCCATCTGTCGAAAATTGGTCGTACCAACTCAGAGACCTTCGGGGGCTCATGCACATCTTTGCTAATAATCATCACATGATCAAATGCATAGTTTACGGTTCTATAAAGGACATACAGTCGAACATTCATTTTTATGTACGTATATAGATTAATAATTATTCGGAAAGCGATGCATTGTTTACAAGTATTTATAAAAAAAATCGATCTGTTGCAGTTAAGTGTATATGGATCTGATTTCTTATCTTATTAGTCTTCTTACCTAAACCTAAACCTAAACCTAGATTTGCATTATCCAGCTAAAGATATGTTAGAGCGGTGCCTCCTGACACAGGCATACAAATGCTTACTAGGACGGCACCAAACACCGTTTAGTAATATAAAATTACATGTAGAAATGTAAAGGTTTATTACAGTTATTTTGTAAAACTAGTGATAATTTCTGAAATAAAAACATTTTGATTTGATTTTTTGATACTCTTTCAAACAAAGTTCTTAATTTTGCTACATTAACTGAAATAAATGTGGAGTTCCGATGACATACAGTACACAGTTATTACTTAATACATTTTACGGAACTCAGCTGTAAATACTGTAGTTAGCTTTGCAAAAACAATTGTTCAAATATTTACACTTTGAAAACGTGTATTTCGTTCCACAAAACTTACACGGGTTTTATTTTTAACCTGTTTATGAGCGCGGGTTCATCTGTAAATTTTGTAGATAGAAGCTAGTTAAAATCACCCCTCTATCTTCATGAAAATCCTATCTAATACAGCTCTTCAAGATTAGTACGTACAACAGACATGCAGAAATACCTAATAACAACATTATTTTACATTTTGGTGTTGTATATATCAGTTATTTTATTGACGGACAGATGGTTAAATTTAAATTGTTTGTACCTACCTATACATCAATACCGATTATTTGGTCGTTATAATTAATAATTTACGCTATATTGTAGTCCTTAGACATATGAAATGATACTTACGTGTACACATTTAAATGTTTATTGTTCATTTTGTTTATTTTCAATAAACTTTATGTACATATAACCTTGAGGAACAATAAATATTATACTTGAAAACAACTGTACATGCGTAACATACTCTGGTGACAGACACCGTTTTAAAACACTTTATTTATAATGTAGAAGTAACGAACGAGCTTGTAGTCCACCTGATGACAAGTGACCAACCTTAACCCTTTTTTTAGGTCCAAAAGCACCACTGATACACCTATTTCTGCATAATAAATTAAGCGCAGCTGTGTTCTGATTTAAAGAGACATCTCCATATCTGAGGTGCTCAAATATAGTCTTCAGGAGTAACAAACCATTTCTAGCCGACGTCAAGTTTTTTCTTATCTTAGGTTGATTACAGCAAACCATGGGCTGCATTAGCCACCTACCTTACCATCGGATGGACTATATGACAAAGTTTTTTTTTTAAATTTACTTATTTAGCGTTGACTACTGATACCCTTGGGCGGCTTTAGCCACTTTCTAAATTATAAAAATAATTTAAAAAAAAACTTCAAAACGACAGATAAAATCTCGAGTATCGGACAAGTCAAAGACCTCCGTATGTGTTTCATAGCTTACATAATACATTTATATATTTCTTGCGTTATTATCATAACATGTGATAAGCGTCAGTGTGTTGGACACCATAGAGCACGTGAGACACGTGATAGTATCGGCAGGTACTTAATCGAATTAGGCCACAATAGCGAGACAACCCGCGTGTCATACGTGACAGGGATGCGGTGTCCGATGGATGCGGTATGTCACGGATGGACACACATATCGCTACTACGAACTTTATATTGTTACCTATCCAGAAATAAATAATATAAAGCAAATTAGACTGAGTATTTTGTGGGTCTGTTGATTTTATTTTTTTTTTAGATTTTGTGAACTATAAAAGTGAAAAATATGATTAGTAAGTTGGGGTGAGTATTACCATTCGGTCTTAGCTTTTAATTTTGACTGTGGTGCACATTTTTTTGTTTTGTATTCGAAATTTACATTTTGGGCCACATTTGGCGAACATGTCTTTATGGGGTATTTACATTTACTTAATACTGATTCTTAACTCTAAACCATATTCTGTTTGACATAGCCTACTTAAGTTATCTGCGTGCAAAATTATTAATGTTTCCTGAGTAATTTTTAAATTTTCGAAAAATATACAAAGAAGCAATTATGCCTGGTATAGATAGCATATATATAGATAGATACTTATTGTTATAGTAAAATTTACTATGCAATGTAAAATAGCAATGGAATAACTTAAATGGACCTATTTGCTATAAAATTTCAGTGTAACTAGCTTTTATCCGCGGCTTCGCTTAGGTCATTTAGCACAATAAAGAGTAACTGTAAAGATCAGGTCGTAAAATGTGTTCTAACTTTCAGTCAAAGCGGATCAGTACTTTTTATGTGAAAGAGTAACAAACATATATACATCGCATATATACGCATACACACATGTACATATATATTTATAGTATTAAAGACGATTATTAAAGTCAAATCACGATGTAATTAAAGATTTTGCCGACACATATTAATCGGGTTATTGTTGACATTGTTGATTCATTGTCAATAATGATTGATGTCTCGTTAATTAACTGATTGATTGATACATTTATTTATCACTGTACGAATATGAGCATCTTAAGACCGGAATTTATAATCTATTATGATTTTACAAGTATCTGTTAATACTTTTATGGCCCCATAAATTGCGTGTTAGAGATAAAATGAGTTTGAATGAAGTTAACAAAATGACTATAGAACCATAAATAAACTGAACTTAGCTATATTGTTCTTCATATAAAAAAGGTTGGTCTTGTACCACGGAACGTAGATAAAAGATTTTTTTGTTTTATTACACAAAATGTGGTACGGAATGGATACTGTTACGTCAGAATAACGTTATTTTAGATGAATTATTAATAACGTTTTTTGTTTGAAATGAAAATTGAACGTTATTTTTATATACCTGTTATGACATTTTTGTTCAAAATAAATTTAAAATTGTTAAACGATTAAAAAATCATCAAGCAGATTATGATTCTATTGTATAAGACTTAGGTAATTGTCAGATACCTAAATAGTACCTAACATATACCTTTAATAGTATAGTAACTAGTACAATTAATTTATGTAGGTTTCAGTTGCACATTATTAAATAAGATTAATTTATTATATTAATATATCATTCTAATAAGTATACACAAATATTATCAAATACCTAAACAGATATAAGTAATTAAATATACCGCATCCAATGCTTCATGGCTCAGATCAAACATGTGTCACACATAAAGCATCACGTCAGATTTGTCGCTATCATTGATGGGCGTCCATCACGGCATGATCATCAGTGATGATCACGCCGGACCGTAGGATCACGGTCATCGGGTCCGCTTCTAATGCCCAATTGTGCTCCAGTTAGCTTATCTGATGAGACCGTATTATCCTCGTCCGTTGACTAAGAGCCTCTTGTTAGGAATATTAGTAAGCCTCTTACACTATCCACAAAAGGGTTGTGGAATGAATCAGCTAAGTTTAGATGTTTTAAATAAATCCCCAGACGATATGACGATTTTAATTAAAATACAAGCATTTCTACACCGTTGGGTTACGTTCCGATAAATGAGGGCGATATGTGATTCAACTCCAGAGACATCATCGCCACTAATTTTTGCTACATAACTTGCTACATAACAACTTATCCGAGACGTCTCAATATAGACCTCAGAGTATGGCAAAGTTTAAATTATAATTTGGGATTGTCTCCTGCCACTTTGCTTCAAGTGAATTTGAAGCTCTAGGATTTTCCACCAGTAGTACAGTGAGAATTGAGAATTTCAGGAGGGCTACAGCCAGTTAGAGCTACACGAATCTCGTGACGGAAAGATCACCTGAGGTTCTGGTCTACTAAGTAGAGGAATCCAGGTTTGATTAATGTCCATAACCGTGATGCAGGGAATCTTTGTATCTCTAAGTGTATGATTGTAAAGCGTTATTTATAATAATAAAGTTATGTTTTTTATGAGTTTAACCTTTATAAGGTAAGTTTATAACGCTTAGGTAAGTTACGTTTTATTTCATATCTTGTCATTGTCATTTACTACTCTCCATAAAACCGTTACGCAATTTACGTTACGCGTTACGTTAACGCGCGTTACGTTACGCCTATTTTACTACTATATTAAATGCGACAGTTTGGACAGTTACTACACGTGTGACTCAATCAACAATCAAATGAACACCAGAAACGCTGAACGGATCAAAATGAAAAGTGGTAGGTTTGTTTTTTATAAGTGGATTTACATAATCGTATTTAAGCTATATTTTAGTTACTTTTTTATCCTCTACATCGGGTTGAGGTTGCATCAAAGAACCGCAATTTGATAAGGTATAACGGCTCAATTCTTCTCAATCAAATACTTTATGCAATCGTGCATATTAATATTAATTGTTGGACGCGATTTTGTACATCCCGGGACATATACGATTAACAGAAAATATAAGTTATTCTTGCTCGATCCACTTGTGAACAATGAAGTACACAAGCTGGAGTAACTACTCACAAAAAAACACAGGGTATTCTTTATCCCGTAAAAATATACCGTCCCCGTGGAATAGCGATAAAGCACTCGTAAAACCGCGGACAAAACTAGTATAACGTTTAAAAAATATATATTAAAGTATTAAGGTATAACTCAATTATAAATTCCGTCAATCAAATACCTATTCTAAATGTCTCCGTACGAAACTAATGAATAAATTTATCTTCATTCCGTGTTTTGACATAGCTAACATTTATTTAAGTATGTACGCTAAAATAAATATAGGTTTATTATGAATTTATTTACTGTTATTTACATAGATACCTAAGTAGATAAAGTATTTATGTGGCATTTTGTTTAAGGATTAGAAGTGTAGGATTACTTCTAAATAATACGTAATATTATGGTTTGTGGTGAGATAAAAATAAACTAATTCTAATACCGAGAACGTACCTATGTAGACAGTAGGTATATTTAATCGTTAATTTAGACGGGTAGGTATCCACAGGCAGTTATTATCCAGGCTCCAGAATTTAAAAGTGAGACCCTAGTAAGTTTTTTTTTATTTGCATCTCAAACACATTTATAATTTATAAATAGATAGTTCTGCTATAAGTAGGTAGATAAGTAGGTACTATCTGTAGATAATTAGATCTATAGATGTAGATAAAAAACTCCATAGGATACTCACGTAGCGTCCCAAACCTACTGTTATTACCTATAGAGTATCTGTTTGTATGTTTTAAGTCAAGGCCGAAAAATATTGTATCTAAACGTAGATAATACGAAAATAAGTGATTACGGTGTATCTTTTATCTATTATGTCATTTACGTCGTTGAAAATTATTCTTTCGCTATTGATGTAAATATTGTGCAACACTTGTGTTGCCTGCAATGTGTTTCAGATGCAACATATGTGTAGGCATCTATCTACTCTTATTTTGATAAAGTTGGAATCGTTCATATTGCCTAACATAAAAATCTGTAATGAACCCTATATATAATTTTAGACCTACCTACGGTCGCCAAAGATACATTGCCACTTTTTAGAACTAAGAAGACATTTATGGTAGAGACATACCTTAGCACTTTTAAATTAGTATACAGCTCTAAACACCGATGTTATAAGGCAGAATTAAATGTGACGGTGATACTTACACATTCGATCTATAAAGAATCCTGCCGTCTTCATAAATATTTAATTTGTTTCCATCGGGAAATTTCTATAAAAATAAAAATATATTTTTTTACCAACTTATGAATATAGTTTTTTTATTTAAGTATTGATAATATTGTAAAGTAACAATGATTGACGTAAGGAGATTATTTAGAAGTATTGGTAATAAAATTATGGGCTTAATGGGTAACATTTTAAATAATGCTTATGATTTTATAACCCCATTAATAACATTACGAACAATCACTTTGTAATTGTTCCCACAGAGTAATACAAGATATACGATACAATAAATAAGGTGGTCGAAAGGCGTCCGCTCCGTTGAAATAAAATCTTGGAGAGTTCGAGCAAAACGAGTAAAGCTCGCTTTGTTAAGCACGGAGGGGGGGTCGGGAGGGGCGTGGCTATGTATCGAAAAGCTCGCTATGCGATTGGTCCATCGACGTTCCCAAAGCTGCCGGGGTGGAGTCTCCGCCGCTCGGTATAAATACTAACGCCCGCCTCCGCGGCCGTCAGTTCACTCGTCGCTCGCAGACAGCGCACACGCGCAGCGCGTTCCAATCGTTACTAGTGCTATCAAGTGTTCAACATGGTGAAGTTCGAAGGAGATTTTAGTATCAATGCGATACTGATGAACCACGCGGCCGGCAAGCCGCCGCCTTCGCCGACTGCCTCATCCACCGCCTCGCCCTCCGAGGCGGACCTCAGCGACTCTGAGCTGGACGTCACTGGCACCGAGCCCGTCGACTGCTCGAAACCCAAGGAAGACGACGACAAGAAAGATAAGAAGCATGAGAAGCCGGCCTACAGCTACAACGCCCTCATCATGATGGCGATCCGCAACAGCCCAGAAAAGCGGCTCACGCTCAACGGCATCTACGAGTACATCATGACCAACTTCCCGTATTACAGGGAGAACAGGCAAGGCTGGCAGAACTCGATCCGCCACAACCTTAGCCTCAACAAGTGTTTTGTGAAAGTGCCGCGCCACTACGACGACCCTGGTAAAGGAAACTACTGGATGCTGGACGCGTCCGCCGAAGACGTGTTCATCGGGGGCACGACGGGCAAGCTGCGGAGACGCTCCGCGCTCAACGGCCGCTCCCGGCTCGCTTGCTTCAAGAGGCCCTTGTTCCCGGGAGCGCCACTCCCCGGATCGTATCCTCCCGCGACGTACTCTCAACTGGTCGGCCTGTATTCGCAACTGCTCTACCAGCGGTATGCACCCATGCAGATGAAGACGCCGCCGGTCGCGCCCAGTGCCATGCACCCCGCGTTCCGTGGCGAGATGGGCTACGGCGGACTACCCTACTCTCCCGCGTTATACGGGGAGAGGTTACCGTCGTCGTTTTTGGGCCAGTCGCCGCTGATGCAAGGCGGCCCACTGGCGCAGACGTCGGCGATGCTGGCGCAGACGTCGCCGCTCCTGCCGCCGTCGCCGCCCATGCTGTCCCACTCGCCGCCCACGTCCGGGGCGTCCAGCCCCGAGCTGCCGTCGCCGTCGCACCACGCGCTGTCCCCGCACATCTACAAGCCGGTGACGGTGCTCACGAGGCAGTGACTCCGCGGCTCATCTCCAATCTCAAAGAGGCTGGCGCGGAGTGCGAGCGCCCCAGACTATTCATCTGTGATCTAGGTTAGGTAGTGTTACGGACCAGTGACTCGAGAGGTAATCTCCGTAGTGTCGTTTGTTTGCAATATTAGACGCGTTGTTAACTCACTAGCATTCCGCTATTGTTTGTTTCTGAATATTCTATAATGTAAATATTTCCAAAGTGTATATTTATTGACTAGCTAGGCTTAAGATAAGATTGTATTAAATAAATGAAAATATTGTCCCCATAAAGCTCTCTTTCATTTCCCGGCCGGCGCTAAGCCGTTAAGCCTACCCTGTGGTTCGACTACACACAAATAAAATTATAACGTGACTTATAAATATTAATTTTCATATATTATATTTTCTAAGTACAAAAAAAATATTATAAACTATGATTTAAGTGTAAATATTAATGCTAATACTACACATTCATTATGCTACATTTAGGCCTATCTATTCTCGGCCTTATAACACATTTAACATTAATTAATGTTAGAATTCTTGACACTTTAAATCTTTATGAGAATTCAACATTAAAACAAAAAATTAAAACTACGTAAATGGAGCAATTAAAAATACAATTTACAAACATTTCCTGCTGTTTCAGGTTTCAAATACCTTATTAGATAAATAGGTCTAATCTTTATTATTTTCTGAAATAATAACTTTAATCTCTTAACTTCTTGTTATTTAACGATTAAAATATTAATAGCAAGACTTAGTAATTTCTAGTAAACTTTGGTTTGCGGCTTTGATGCATCTCATTCAATAGCTAGCTTAAATTATTAACAAATATGATGATATAATCTGTAGTGACTAACTTAATACTTATTTACCTACTTAATCCGATCCATAAGCTTTTTGAGATTCACTGCATAATGGGAGTTTGTGGCAATAATCTGGCATGCGTGTTTGCGACTGTAGTTAATGTTCATGTTACGCAGGAGGACTGCTTATCTCCTGGATTTTTTCCTTAATTGTCTCCTGTCATCCTCGGGAAAAGCGGGTGTGGTACTCAAGATTGATACCACATGACCTATATAATATGTAGCTTTACTAATATATATGCTAATATTATAAAGCAGTAGAGTTTGTTTAGTTGAATGCGCTAATCTCAGGAACTACTGGTTCCAATTTTTTTTTGTATTGAATAGTCCATTAATCGAGGAAGGCTATACGCTATATAGCATCACGCTATGTTTGTTTGTTTTTTTTCTTATTTAGTAGCAGGTGAAACCGCATAACTTACCTAGCGTATAATATTTAAAAATTGCATATAGATAATCGGTATAAGTACATTTACAATTATTGAAGTAGGTTCTTTATTATTTAATTAGACTACATCATTACATAATAACATTTAACAAAAACTATCTGAATTAATTTACAGAATGCAATGTTTTTCCGTGGTATGATAGGAACATTAAAATATCTAACTTGACTTTAAATTTAATTTAGTCATTTTCATAACAATTACAACTTACCCACCTAAAATTAATAACTTACGGATAGATAAGTAGGTATACGCTTTCGTAAAGCGTATACCTTCTTATCTAGGTAGGTAGGTATATAGAAATGTAAAAACCATTTCAAAGTTTAATTTATATGGGTCAATTTTTGAAACTGACAATTTAAATTTATAATGACATAAAGTATTGTATTGCGTATTAGAAATTAAACGTCACTTATTTAATAATGAAGGAAAACATGAAATAACACGCTAAAAAGTTCTGTTAAATATCTCCGAGGTATAGTAGTATAAACTCTACCAAATTGTATTTGACTAGGCCCGATAGTTTAAAAAAAAAGCCCAGTTTAAAGGGAAGTCCGTGTACTACACTGGGACAAAAATATGTTGATGCTGTCATCTTTATATGTATACCAAAATCAACCTTATCATAAAAACATAACAATTAAATTATACCCAAAGACTATACTAACTACTTAAGAATTGATTTAAATATATACTATCTATACTTCTATACTAATATTATAAAGCGAAAAGAGTTTGTTTTGTTAAACGGCTAATCTCAGGTTCGATTTTTTTTTGCATTGAATAGTCCATTTATTGAGGAAGGCTATATTAACAACATACCTATTATACATCACGCTATGTTGGTTTTTTTTCTTATTTACTAGCGGATTAAACCGCGTAGCACACCTAGTCTTCTGTAAAATTAAATCCATCTAATATACAGATTTAGCTATTACAACGTTATTATTATTATTTATAATTATTAGGTTTTTTATTACTAACTTTAAAAATAAAAAATCCGTTTGTTGTAACCTTACTTCCGTTCAACTATAAATAATTATTGAAGTGAAAACCTCCATGGTGGTTGGGCATTTTTTGAGGTAGGAAATTAACCATTGACCTCGCGACACTGTTACAGTAACCGACACCTATACATAAGTATCTACATATATCGTATATTATAATAAATACACACGTAATTGTTCAAGTTTTCACTTTTTTTTGGTACTTCCGGAAAGTCAAGGTATTGTTTTAATTTATAAGTACCTGTAGGTACAAACATTTAAAAGTTGCGTATGCATATGTTTACTGCTACTTTTTAACTTCTTTCCGCGGATTTTTGTCGGTTATCGAGTTTTATGGGAATCGTTAAAGTAAGTTTGAACTTGTTATAATAAGTGTTGAATCCAAAACTGCGTAGTTACATTAGCTAAAAGACAAATAATTTGTAGGTGGCTATCATTTGTGATACAACAAAACTTACGACTACCTGCTATCTGCGCTCGCCAACCGCTATCACATTAAAAGCAAATCAGAGGATTAAATTCAAGTAGATTATGTAAATGTGAAGTAGGAGCATTGTTTTATTGTAAATATGAGTAAACAAGACGCTGAATGCTAAATATTACGGTATTTCGCAGCTTGTCTCTCTCTTTATATACCAATCACATAAGCAGTTGTTATTTTAACGAAATTTATTTTAAAAACATGTTGATAGTAGGTTTGTCTTAGTAAGACAGCGTTTTTGAGTTGCTTTGAATTAAGTATTTCATATCACATAGTGAAACGTGTTGCTAGGTGTGTATATAATAATCTGTAATAAATATCTGGAGTATCTTCCGGTTACTTTTTTATTTATTTTGTTCTTATTTAAAGTATCTATGAGTATGTCGTATGTAGATATGTAAACAAACATTGAACACAATAATTATATGTTCAAGTTTAATTACAATAGTATCGGCAAACCCATATTCATTTAATTGCTGCTTCACACTAGAAACAGATGTGGCGGTGGTACCTCTCAGGTCCAAATGTAATGGTTCCTATACCTTCAAAAGGATATCCTAACGTGGGTCTATGATTAAAAAAAGGTTTCTGTATTTATATAGGAAATATACAAACGGATAGTCGGACTTTAAATACCTATTTATTTATTCTTTATTATAATCAATTAAATACTTAAAATCCGACAGGTTCTAAACAGATACTAATCACCCCTTAACACCTGTTAAGCTTACCTAGGAGGTAAGCCTCTGGTTGTAGGCTGATCTGTTAATCTGTTATCCGTTTGTTTTAATGTTTATGGGTATTACGACCAGTTAATACTATTTGTCTTGTTTTCATAAAGAAATTAAAATAACCTTATAATGCTATTGCGTTTTCCTCGAAAATAACATTATAACTTAATACAGGCAAACAAGAAAACTTTAAATATACTTAACAATGCCATTGCTATGGTTTAAGGATTACATATCGTCGCTTATATAACAATACCGCGCAAGTGATATTTGGTAAATTCTCAGG
>DWLI01003572.1:0-11688 GCA_018249915.1 Cecropterus dorantes dorantes
AATTATCAAAATAAAATTAAAAAAATGAATTTTAAAAGTATTTTATTTTAATAAAGTATAAGCCATCAATCATACAATATTTATTATAAAATGAAACAAAATTCACAAATATATTAAATACTGCAAAATAACGGAAATAAGATCTCCATTTGTTTGGATTTTTTTTTATATAAAGCTCATTTGTTCTAGTCAATATGATATACATAATTATGGTTAGTGTTAACGTCAGACGTTTTTGTGCAGTTATACATATAAAGTTTATTTTCTGTTTTTGTTACTCACCTATTATATTTTTTATGATCACGTGGTTTCAAATATTATTCAAGTGCATTCAATTGTTTTCGTACGTGATGTGATACGTGAATGATACGAGAACGGCCGAGCAGGATATTGAAGACAAATCTAATTTCGAAACAGAACGTATAGAATTTAGTGTACATTACTACCATTATATTTTAAATTAATATTGCTCGGAGAACCGGGAAGCATTTTTTCTAACGCCCAATATATTAGACAGAATACCTACCTAAGTAACTTTTCAAGGTCAAATTTATTTATTATGACCGTCACTCGTTTTACAATCAAGCAATACCTAAAACTTAGAATGCTATTATTGTTATATAGTTTATTTTTCCTGATCATATAAAATCCATTATTTATGTCGTATAAATATAATTTGTACAGACCTATTATAGACATAATACTGCCTATATAATAAGTCGATTAGGTATATTAAATAATTTGTCTTATCTGTTTGATTCAACGTAGAATTAATAGAGCGACTGAACATGCAAATATAACTTTTACTAAAATATTATACGGAGTTTGGGTACTATAATTAATTTTGAAGGTTACTTTGCCAATATAAACAATCATTTTAAATAAGAAATATACCGGTAGCGTAACACAGCGTCTGGACTCTGGACTCGGAAATTATAGAAATCTGTGGCATATTTTTTTGGTTAAATATCAATTTAATTTTTACCTTTCTTACACAATCATGAAAACATTAACGAAATGGCCAAGAATCGCTGTAGAATGGGGGTTATTCTACAGCGATTCCTGGCCATTTCGTAATACATTTATTTCACCCAAAAATCTAGATAATAAATAATATAACTACAATAAAAAAATATTAATAGGTATAGGTAGTAGTGAAATGTGTACAAATAAACTACATGTCCATACAATGTTTTGGTAAATTTGAACTAGTGTCATTAAAGCTCTCAACAAAGAGTATTCTATACGTCCTTATGTCCATACCGCACTCAGAAGTGAATGTCACGGTGTATTTCTCAGACTTATCGTTAGCGGGTATCGTGATAGGTAGAGCTAGGATGGCAGTAGTGTGCTGTGCCAGCGTCACACGGTCAACACGCGGCATTAAGGTTCTGGAGGTGATGCGGTATGTGTTGTCCGTCCTCAGTATGTGCTGAACCTCAGAAATATTGGTCCCACCTTCTTGTAACAGCATACTTAATATAATTTTTCCAGTCACGGTTTCTAAGAAGGATAATTAAGCATCAGTTAGTTGCTTACCTAAATTTTATATGATGAAAACGGCATTTATTATAATATTATTTATGATTTTTAAATCATTATCTTGCTCAGGTAGTGTAGAGCTTCTTAATATTTTCGGGTCAATGAAATCTTTATATATATTATTTTTTTTATTAATTTTCTTTCTCAGGTGCATAAGTGAATTGAAATTATTTAATATTTTTATGGTTATATCGTTAGACAGATACATAACGATTTATTATTTACATACATCTACTTTCCAAAAGTAATGCAGATAAAAAAAAGCCAAAAGCAAAAAAAATATCAAAGGTTTCAATTAACATGCCTCTAACATTACATGTCATGAATTATAAATATAGGGCGAAACTTCTAATCTTGATACTTCACTATGAACCTCTAAAAAAATATTGCTATTTAGTAGCAATTTGTGTTTAACTTACCAATAAGTTCATCAAATATGTGCAACATAGCATCAGATGTATGTTCTAATAAGGCGTAACGTAATGCCTTTATCATTAGCTCATTACGGTGGGGTATCATCAAAACTGTGGTTCTGTAGCATTCACATGCTTCTCCACAACTACAGGGATCTACTGGCCAACTGTGCATTTTACTTTGCAGTGTATCTATAGCTAGATCCCAACGAGGCTGCGTAGTTACTTTAATGAAAAATTCGCCTACATCACTTCTGAACCATATCCAAGAATTGCCTGTCTGAGTACTCAAGCAAACTATTTGTAAATACAGCTTATGCTCCTGTATCTCTTGTCCAGTTTCTTTTGGTATTCCGCTTAAAGTAATTTCTTTGTCAATTAGATTCAGTCGTCGTACGTAAAATCGTGGCTTTGCTTCTTCTTCAAAATTTACGGGGACAGTGGGTTCAGTGTCGGTTAGCTGTAATTGATATGAAGCAGGAACTGCAAATGGGGACGACACTAGTGCGTCAACTTTATTGGGACGATACAGTGGCCCTGTCACTTTACATTTCCTAACAGGACTCAGTGATCCTGCCTGACCAGTGAGCAAAAACACTATATATGTATCAAAAATTCGCGTCTTGTTGTACCCATGGACCAAAAGAATTGCACTTTCTTTGTCCACAAAATTTGCAACAAATTTAACGCTTAAGAACATTTTCTTTCCGTTTTCACCTGAAGCAGCTTTTTCAACAACGAAACTGTTTCTAACATTATTCAGTACTAAATAAGTAAAAATTAATGTTTCTTGGCTTGTCGGACTGATAACTACTTGGCGAGTAGAACTCCTTAAAAGAGGTGGATTGAATCGAATTAAGTCTCTAGGTTTAAACATTGGCAATGTAATGTACAAATGAATCGATAAAAACAGCATCATCAAAAAATTTGGTCGGAGGAAATCTTTACTGCTGAGAGGAAAATTAAGTCTGAGGTAATTTAAGGCTTCTATGATTAAACATCCATTATTTATAATCATACTCTCTATGTCGTTATTGTTATTTATTGTATCACAAAACAACGAAAAATGAGTTTCCATAAATGGACAATAGGTTAAGATAGAAGATATCACGGCGATGCCATCTGATAGATCTGTGGTCATATTTGAGATTATTTTTACTGGTATTTCTTTTCTTCGCAACTTTAAATGTTGTTTTGCTATATTTTCATTATACCAATCCGTTATGACTTTTACGATGTCCCTCGATTGCGAGCTGACACAAACACAGTCGAAAAAACAACTATCCATTATAAAAACTTTGTAACTTTGTAATATAAAATCAATCCAACTTTGTTTGTTTAATCTTTCAAACAACATAGCGTTAGAAAGTAGTTCTTTAGTCAAAATAATGTCAGCGTTACATTTTGGTGTAACATTTTCTGTGTATGTGATAAATTGTTCGTAACTCAAAAGAAATTTGGCTTGCAGTATCCACAAATTTGCTCCTCGAGATCTTAACAAATTTATTATTTCTCTATAAGTGTCGTGTACTTCTTTAACATATTTAAATTTTTCATCTATGCCAAATACACTGTAATATAAAATTCAAAAAAAAAATGTTTTTATAATGCTATTATTATTTCATATTATATATTAAATAAGTACAATTTTAAAATTGCTTACGATATTTTACGTATATGTTTCATAAGAGGTCCTGCAATTCTTCGAACAAAGTTCAAGTATGAAACATTCATTCCTTTTGCTTTTGTTCCGCTTTGAGAAGACATAGCAGAAGAAATTGTATGAAAAGTATCGGGAATTACTGGAAATAGGTCTCTACGGAAACCTTGTTGAAACATCCATTTTTCAAGAAACTTAGAACACGTATCAAGGTATTCGTACAAAGCATGGTCATTCTCCAAAGGAAAATAGGGATACGGGTTATCTTCAGGTTTAACAATAGAAGTTGTGTGTAAAGTTAGAGGACAATAGGTAAAGCAAAAACTCACTTCAACATCACAACATGAACCACTATCGTGATTAAAATTTAATGTCATATTACGCGCATACGCTACTTGGCAGCATGCAGTAATTTTTACCTTTACTATTGTATACAATACATCTTTTTCAGATACTATCTCCGAATCAACGAGTTTCACTATCAGGCTAGTTTCTTCTTTTGAGACACAAGAAAATGAATCTAGGTTTGATTGTGTTTCTATTTTTAGAGTAATTATTCGAGAAATATCTTGGCCGACATAGCAAGGTGGAAATATAATTCTACTTACACTGGGAGTCATTACTGCTGTTTGCCTCTTACCATAAAAAGTTAAATTATAATATGGAATTGTCATTTGTTTATCTAAATATAATGGAGCTTGGGAAACAAACTTTCCGCGTCCTTTAGGATGAAATTTCAAGGTAAAATTTACTACTTTTCCACGATACAACTCAAATTTCATTTGAGTTTCGTTTATAATCGATTGGTTTTCTTCGGTATGCAAATCCAGTGTAAAATTGGGTGATAATTTTGATGTCAAAATCGTGACATATAAATAATATTTTGACACATTTGTTAAAGTAAACTGGAGGGCATTGTTTGTATTTGCTTTATACTCTATTTCAAACTTTTCTATTGAAAATTCTATCCATGGCACAGTTATAACGCCCGTGATTCGGCAGAAGCTTATATCTTTGTTGATAGTTTTTAACTTCACCTTAGAATTATTTTCATAAGACCTGCAATTTTATATAGTACTTGTAAATATAGAAAAAAAAACTTTAGATATTGAAAAAAATAACAAAATACTTACTGTTCATATTGACCCAAATAATATCGGAGTTCGGTTGACAGGGAGTTAAGATTCGGAGGTCCAAGTAATTCATTTATTTTAAACGGTATATACATCTCATATTCTCGTCGAAAAATATCGAAAACTTTGATAAAAACTGTTTTAGATTGACCAGCTTCTATGTAAAATTCAAAAATTCTAACTTTTTCATTTCCTTGGGGGATATAAACATTAAATATGTTATCATCGCCTGTATCCAATATTTCAACAAAAGTTTTTAAAGTACTTATATTTTGAAATGTAACTGGGACAAACGTCGTCATAAAACAAGGCACTCGAGCCATAAATATATTCTTTGGATGAACTATTATTTTTGGCTCCACTACATTTCCACTTACGGGTATGATTACATTTTCCTTGTTATTAACTTTAATACAAACATCAAATGCAAATTCTAATATACAAGGAATTTTAACAGCGATTGTAAAGGTTATTATCATTTTTGGTCGAATTATACCACACATTGGCTCTATTTTAAAGCCAGGAATCAATGGTTCTACTACGTGAAATAAAGCGAATTCACGTGATGAATTTTCAAGCTTTACTTTTTCAATAGTCTCTAAGTTCAAAGGAATGTCTTTAAATATAACTGCAGGTTGTAAAAATTTTATTGAGAGTTTTCTTGTAATAATATTTAACTCAACTGGAATATTTTCTGATATTTTCCCCAGTGACTGTAATTCTATTTCGTGTACTTTTGTTTTCGTGGATTTGCATACGTAAAGGATATCACAAATTTTGCATGAATGCTTTGGTATGCTCCCAGAATTTGGGATTATTTCAAATGGCGTATCAAGATTCAAATCATCCCATTGAAAATCAACTGATAAGTTATAATGATTGTATATTTTAATCGGTACAGATGTAACGAAACTTTCTGTTGTTACCATTCCAAATTTTAAGTTCTTTTCATATATCATTAAAGTAGGATTTCCCACTTGAAGATGGTAGGAATGTTTTCTACAGAACTTTTGGTCAATTATGTAACTAAATTTCCCAGAAGCATTTCCACAAACATGGCCAAAACAAAATAAAGTGATATTGGTTTCAGTAAACGAATTTAGTTTTATTTTTAATGTAGATTTTCTTTCTTCAGTATACTGAATATGTTTATCTTTTAATAATTCGATAGTGACTCCATACTTGGTGTTATTTCTAACAATTAAATAATGTTCACCGTGTGTGAATAATCCAACTTTACCAAAATTTATAGAATATGGCAGTAAAACAACATCAAATAAATCAAACACTGTTACATAATTTTTGCTTTTTTTACAAAAGTTTTTAGTTTGCATATCTGGATTCGAAATTGACTTTGGCAAGCATAAGTCTCCAATGGAGCAATATTTCATTAAAGGTTTCTTTTTACGTGGAGGATCTGGTATTCGTAGATATTGCTTTGTCATTTCTTTTCTCTTTGTGTGTTCGATTAATTCTTCATTTATGTAAGTATATTTGGGATTAAGCTCATTTAGTTTATGTAGAGATTCTACCGATGTTTCTTTACCATATTTTTCACACACAACTTTTAGACGAAAAGATACTGGGTATGTTATATAATTACTGTCATGCTCAATTTTAATTTGCATCGACTCATCATCAAATAAGTTATACGGATTTCTTATTTCGAAACTAATTACATTTTTTACTTTTAAACATGTGGGCTTAATACTGACTGATAATCTTCTTGAAGAATTCGGCGGTAAATTAAATTTCTGTGGTACAACTTCAAAACCAGTTACTCTCACGTATTGCAATACTGCCATAACATTTGAATGGTTATGTAAACGTACATATTTCGTGACTTTGGTATTCATAGTAACATCACCGAAGTTTATAATGTCTGGGGAGTGAGATATCTTACAGTATTCATATCGCCCACTTATGTAGTAGCGGCCAATCTCAGAATGAAATTCGTTATAGCAACACCGATTGCCATCCACTTTGATGAGACGTAAATCAAAAACAAATCGATTATCAATTTGCTTACTATATTTAGCTTTTGAAATACATTCATTTTTGGGTGTGAATGTTATTTCTATTGAGTTTTCATCTTTTTGCTTCATTTCAAAAGCTCTATGCGACGCTGATATTTTCCGTGCATCTTCAAATTTCTGTCAAAAACATAAAAAAAGGAATATGTAATCATAAAAAACCCTGTGAATGTAAATTTAAATAATAAACATCATTAATTATATATAAATATTTACTTCCCAAAATGTTTTTTTTTATCCGCAAAAATGTTTCATTTATTTCGTTTTTATTGATGATTTAGAACAAGAAAAAAATTAAATCTAAGGATTTAAGACGACCCTGTACATTTTACAGCTAATAGCTTTATCAGTTTTTGCAATTTCGTTTAATAAATTTTCTACGGGTGTCTAAATTGATGTCTCTTTTTGTGTTCGTACCTACATATACGTAATAGTTGTTTGCCAAATAATTATGTTTATCTCAAATTTATTTAATGTTTCCTGTCACAGTTCATTAAAATCTTAATTTATTTCTTAATTTGAAATAAATAAAGAATTTTAGCAACATCAATTATAAACATCAAGAAAGATTTTTGTTAGTATGTGGATATTTTGTTTCGCAGGTACATTAGTGTTGGTTTGTTTGCAAGTTGATTGAGTTCGTAAATCAGACTGACATGCATGATTTGTTTTAGTGGAAGCAATGCGTTTAAAAAATAGGACTTATGGAATATGAAACGATTGTACCGTAAGACGATAATTGAAATATATTATTATTTTACTCGTCTTCAGAAAATTCAATGTATACGTTGTTATAATAAACTTCCTATCGAAATCAAAATTTGTCAATAAATAAGTTAAAAGCATTGATTAAGATCAAATTGCCCTAAAGTATATTATATTTTTTCCGATTATATAGAAGACAAAACAGCTTGGGTCTGTACATACAATAATATATTTTCATAATTAATTAAACGGTACAATTAAACAAATTACCGTATCTTGCTAAACAAGCCTCTAAATAAGTAAATGTTAGTCATGATATTGGCGCTAGCTTTTATTACCCATATAAAAAACGAGATAGTTTAAAAAAAATACAAAGTTTCTTGCCGGATCTTATCAGTCGAGGTCGTGTTCCGATCCGATGGTATTTGCAGAAAATATACTGTCACTGATATTATAAAAGTGCCCCCATAACCCTATACAAAAATGTCTTTAACATTTCATTTCTTTCAGTTTTCTTTAAATTAGTTTATAGATCTCCCCTATTTCATCTTATGTTTATTGCAAAATAAAGACATTTTATTTTATACATGTTTACTTTAAATTAGTCCGCAGACGTCTCCTCTATTTTATCTGTTTTCATTTATTAAAGCAGTCTAATGTTTATATCTTTTCATTTTTCGTCTTATTGGGCATAAGGAGCGTAATTGAATTTAGTAATAAAAAAAACATTATTTCGGTGGTTTTAAAATTTAAAATTTGGTTTGGTTATTTATAAAAAAAGGTTTACTAATATGTCTTCTTAAAACCTAAATCCACCCCTCTACTCTTATAGACTTAATATTAGCGGTGTACAACAGCATTTGGATTGTCTAAGCGATTTGAGATCAGGTCTACAAAAAGTTTCGATATAGTATGCAGTATACAAAAATATAATAATCTTGTACGATCACATGTTCAATGAGCATACATATTGTCACATTGGGTCACCATTGCAGTTGATGTGTTCCCAAGTTTTGTGGCTCTAGTTAATTAACAGCTGTTTTTTAAACCGCATTACCACTTATGAAGACTTGAAAAAGAAATTTTCCAAGAAAATTTTCCAAGAACTGACTTGGTAAAAAAGATAAGCTTACGTGACAAGCGGGCCTTTAGTTAAAATTTTACTGAAAATTCAACAGTTCTGACGATCACTCAAAGATTTGATGACTTAAAGTAGTCGCAGTAAAATATATATTTTCGTTTAAATACCATAAAATGTTGTCTTTCTACAAATTATACCACACTATACTATACTACACTATTATACTACAAATCAAATGTAGGTTTACCATCAGTTTCCCTTCGCACATGGTTTTAAGGTACGCAGACCGGTTAAGGTCCACTTCCACGTTTAGTTCCTGAGCAGTGGATAATCCGACGAATGACACAGGAAACTCTACTACCTTAAATCTGTTGAATATATTATCAGGAGAAAAATTATTACATGTCATTATAATAAACTTCTACGAATATTGTGTAAAATATAAAAAAATATAAATAAAATTAAATCAACTTTCTTTAGAATGACATTTGTTGACTTTGAGTCATTTTGACATAAGCTGTAAATAGGTTGAACAAACATTATAAATAAATATATTTTACAGGGTAGAAGAATTAAATTTATCAAATAAATTAGGTATTTTTAAAATAATGATTTACTCTTCGGGAGTTACATGTTATGTAATTTTAAATTTTGTTAAATAAGCTGCCAGTATAGGTATACTCTAAAGTTAAAAAATACACTACATTATATTTTCAACAATTTAAGGTATAATTTCAAAATTCCCTCACAGCGGTACCAGATGAGTAGCAACGAAGTGCCCCTACGAACGGGATAACGTGCTGGAGTAATATTGTAGATGGATGTAAGCATCGGGGGTGTGTCGTACGACTCCGGCAAATTAGTTCGGGGCGGGGGGGCCCCGCGCCGGCCCCTAGCCTAAGGGTTTATCAGATTCAGGGGGTAAAAAATGACTTCTCAATGGGAGGTGGTAGGGCGGCGCGAGGGGCGGGCGTGGGCGGCGCCGCCACGTGTGCCAGGCTTTCATCCGCGTCGCGACGCCCGTTACGCAGCCTTCGCGTTCGGGATGAACTCGGGATGGTTCATCAAGCGGGAACGGAATGATATGCCGCCAAGTTAATTTGTGTTTATGTGGTGATTACTGGATCTAGTGGAATACATGGAAACTGTGTACAGTAAGGTGGAACGTGAGCCGCTTCAGGACGGTCCTATGGAGACGACGTTGGAAGCCATGCATCCATTGGACCCTCCACCTCCTGATGTTCTTTTGGCATTATTGGCTAGGAACAAGGCTTTAGAAGGTTAGAAATCAAATACATAAAGTTTCTAGAACATTCTTACCATCAGTTTTCTTTACTTCACTTTAAAATACAGTTATTAAACAACACGAGTTTAAAAATACTCTAACATTTCTTTTATACTTTGTACCTACTCATGTTCTATTTGCTCCAGACTTCAAGTTCCTTCCTTTCAATCAAAGAAATAATAATAATAATGATTTGACTGTAATGCGAACTAGATAATTAACACGAATACAATTAATTCTTGAATTACCACCATTTTAAACGATAGGTATTTCATTAATATAAGTGTGTTCACCTTTTTGTAAATTTAAGGCAGTCCTATATAAAACCATTTACATGAAGTGCTTAGGCCTTTTAATAGATATTAATATGTGATGGTGACCGCTTCTGTTTCATCAGAGAGATCAGATGTGGTAAAACAATCAAATCTTTTTTCTGATTTTAGTAGAGGTGTTCGTGCTTTTGCATTTTGTTTTGCAATACAAGATCAAATATAATAATATAAAATCTCTGAGAAAGCGCTGCGTCTATGGTCAGTTTCAATTACACGTTTTAAAGGTGGTTTTTGGCAATCCATAGATTTTAGACTAGACTCAGGAGTCATTTCACTTCAACCACTGTGAGAAAAAAACATATTTTAAATAATAACATATAGTTTAATAATAAAATGCATATGTAGATCGCTGAAATGCTTCACGGGGTCGCCCTTATTACATGATCTATGATTCAGCAGTCGCAAATTATTTAAATATTAATATCACCAGTTCCGAAGTTATATTGACGCAATTGATCAGCTGTTTGATAAATTTTATTAAATTCCTAAAAAAATATTATGGTTCTATTTACTATCATTTTCTCAGCTTTACAGAAAAGTATTGAGTTATATTCAGAATGTTTATCTTTTCTATAGAGTACATTAAATCATTCAATTGTTTTGTTAGGTACATAAAGTATGTTCATAAATATCTCATGAGTAAAAATGTGCTGCGGCTTGTGATGATCTAAAAAAATCAATTTTAAGCACCGTCGGACGCAGTTAGAAATTTGATAGATTTGATGTGCTTGCGTACTTCCGACAGTATGTTAATATAGGATAGCAATATTTGAATCTGAAACACGTGAACTGACATATGTTACAACTCGTTGTGGTTCAACTTTAGAACCACTAGCGCCATTCCTATATCTGCCTAATAACAACAGTATTATGTTTTGGTTAGAAGGGCGACATACTTATCTGAGGTATTCTTAGTGTTACTTAATCCACAGGGGTAGCAACGCATATGTGACTAACTTTAGGCAAGACTCTGAAAAAAACCGGCACTGACAACAGGGTTGCAGCCAGCCAAGCAATCTTACAGTTAAAAATAATATATTTGTGACATAAGTTATTAGCCTTGGAAGTAAATAAAAATAAATTGTGAGTGATTCAGTAACACTGGATTTTTTAAGTGTAATTATTAGGTGTAGGTATTATTATGTTTATTGATACATTGTCATAATATAGGTATACAAAGATATTTTTTAATTTTTTGTCAGTGTGCTATTCAAATGCTTCCATTCGAACTTTAAGGATATGTTATTGTAAAATGTTAAGTTACGGTCATTCTGAAAAGTCCGAAATGATCTGAAATCATCCTTAATTTTGAATTTTACTGTCGGTATTTCCTCCCTCGTCCGTCAACCCATTATTGTGCCACTGCTGGCACGGGTCTTCTCCCAGAGTGAGAGAGTTTCAGGCCATAGTCCACCGCGCTGGCCAAGTGCGAATTAGTAGACTTCACACACCTTTGAGAACTTTTTAAAGAACTCTCGGATGTGTAGGTTTCCTCACGATGTTT
>DWLI01003573.1:0-11688 GCA_018249915.1 Cecropterus dorantes dorantes
AAATATAAATTCATCATTCAGATGTCTGTCTGGCCTAGGATCGAACCCAGCACCCACTGCGCGTCAGACCGGTACGGTGACCGCTCTGATACGCGGGTCGTGTTCCAGTCTTCAGGTATCGTTTTATTAGTAGGCCGTGAAGCATTGAATGTCCATTGAAGGTAGTCACCAACAATATTACTTGCATGTCTCTTCTCCATTACTTTTGGAGTAGACGTACTTTTTATGGGGTAGATTAAGGAATAGTTTTAAACTTTATTCAATTGTTTTTTATCGTTTTAGCTTGCTGCTGCTAGTGTGTCTCAGCTCCCAGTTCATACATCTAATAGAAAGTATCTACTAAAAAGGCACAACTCGCCAAATGGTGTTTGGTTTGACCTGGGAGGTACCACAGCCATTTTTATTACCAGCAAGAAGCAATTCTTGCATTTTGAATAGGTGTGGTTATCGGCTGAGTTTTCATTCTATAGTATGGAAATAGCAAACGAGCATGCAGCCCACCTGATGGTAAGTGGCAACTGCCGCCCATGGCCATCTGTAATCAACCCTAGGTAAGGTTAGCCACAGATGCGTTGCTACCCCTGAGGACTAAGTAGGAATGACTTGGAAAAGTATGTCTACCTTACCACACCCTTCAGACCAAAACACAGCAGCGCATAATACTGCTGTTATGAGGTAGAAATAGGTGTGGCGGTGGTGCTTCCGGAGTCGAACCACAAAGAGTTCAGCCACCTTCTTTTCTAAGGCATTCCAACTTAATCTGGGCTGCAACGCATCTGTAGCTAACCTCACGAACAGGTCAGACTGATCTTATCTGGGGTAGATTTTGGGATAGGGGGTAAATAGGGTAGTATGACGACTCTCGTGGCGGAGAGGTCTCCATACCGGTCTGACACGCAGTGGGTTCCGGGCTCGATTCCCGACCAGACAGACATCTGAATGATGAATTTAGATTTCTGAGTCTTGGTATTTATGTATTCGTAGTTGTGTGTCAATGGCACCCGCGACACAGAAGGAAATCCTAGTGCGAGGCTATGAGTGTAGAAAGCGTATGTATGTAGATTATAAATATCCTTGAAGGCAGAGGCCTTTCAACACCTGGTGGACTGCAAAAAAAACTGATAAGCACTGCTTTGTTCTGGTTTGAAAAGTAAGGTAAAGTAAGGGAGAATCACTTATATGTCGCATTCTAACTTAGTCTCCAGGTGTAGCCGACTACAAATACAATTTCAACTCTATCTGGACAAAGTAGTTTATACAGCTTTATTTATCATCATTTAGATTTTTTGTTACTTAGAAAAAAGGCGTATTAGCATCATTTCTTCATAAACAACATTTTTCGTAAATCAAAAATACTGAACAATTATTCTAAAATATATTAACATTTAAGATAAGAATAACAGGGTCTATTGGGGTTTATTTTTGTGTTAGATACGCCGAATAATTTCCCCTTAGAACTTTTATTATGATTAATCTTTTCTGTTTTCGATGTTCGAGTTTAACCTTTAACCTTAAAAGTCTTAAGGTCACGTCAGTTCTGAGATTGACTGGGGAGTTTAAATTTTAAACCTAATTACAGAATGAAGCTACGAATAATTTATCAAAATAAATTGATTATTAGGTTTAGTACTTAGATGATAATAATTATTAAATCTATAGATCTATTGGAAAGGTGATATACAGAGATATATATATAGATAAATAACGAGTAAGGTTAGACCAAAGATATACCACCGCCTCACCTAATTCTATCCTGAAGCAGTTCTTGTGTTTCGGTGGAAGAGTGTGGTTGCCGGCTCATTTTTATGCGACCAACTTTGCGTCGTGACTAGCAATGCATCTGTAATAGACTTCAGATAGAATCTATGTTCTATATGAAGATGTTTACGATTTCCATGGGCGGTGTTAATAACTTACCATCTGGTGGACTGTTATCGAGTTTAAAGAGTGTGGTTACCGGCTCATTTCATACTTGGTGACCATGCAAGTCCTTGGGAGTCCTTGTGTTGCTAACACGTTAGTGATTGAGTTCTAGTTGACGACCTAGGTCCTTAGGCGGCTGTATCCGCTTACTATCAAGTGGATTACATGTTTGTTTGATAAATCAATTAAATACAAAAATGGAACGGCCGCTTATATTTGTTTACTGAATATGGACCTAACTTATCCTCCGTTACAAAACTTTCAAAGAAGCAGCTTCTACCTGTCTTCTTGTAATCAGCAACTCACAAACGTCATGACATTAGCTGTTTTGCCTCCTTTTCATTTGAGGACATTCTACCTCAACAGTTCTGAGCAGCACATCAAATGTGCCAAGTCAAATGCCATAACAAATACTCAACAAATATTGCAATATACCAAAACACCGCCACTTAAGGTATTTCAACATGACAATCAATTTTTATTACCTCTTGTTGGTTGTCTGAATACATTTTTCGTGATATCGCAAGCGAGAGGAAAAACGTAGGAAGGCATTATGGAGTTTTTCCGGACCATTGAGATTGACGGCTGACGCGGGAATCATGCCGTGTGGGCGACCCTTGCTGACACTTTTAGCGGCTTTATTAGCTCAGTAACGTATTCTGAATGCTGAAACACGACTATCGTACGTATAATAGGACTTTATCGATGTTTTGGTATGCATTAAAAGGTAGTCAATGCTTTTATATCAACTTTTGGATATCAAAGATGTTTTTTATCCTGTCTCTTGATAGCTTCTGGCCACTTTTTCTTATTTTCGTTTATACCTTTTTTATAATATGGATGTAGCATATGACAATGCATTAATCACTGCTTCCCATTTGTCGTTGAAGTTCTAACACCGCGTAAGTCATTTTTGTGCTGTTCAAAATCGTCGTCTTTGGAATCGAAATATGTGTCGTTTCATCCAATTAGAAACAAGATTCGACCAATATAAAATTTTAAATTACGGAAAATTACAAGTACAAAATGTTACTTTTGTTGTTTCTATATAAAATTTATCGGTTTTTTGTCTCTACTCAAAAAATTCCGAGAATGACTTACCCGGTGATAGAACTTCAACGACGCATTGGTACTTGTAATCAACCCCAGATAAAATCAGATTCTTGCAGAAGTCGGACACAAATGCGTTGCTACAAATGAGATCTAAGTTGGAACTCTCCATACCATTACCATACTCTCCACACCAGAATACAGCAGCACTTAACACTGCTATTAATACGAGTATATAGAAATAGGCGAGACGGTTTGGCCACCGTAGTTGAATCACAAAGGGTTTACCGACCTTTAATATCTACAATAATCATGTCAGTTTTTTTATTACTTTTAAAAAATCTCAGTATGTTTTTGGCTATAAAGCATAGAAACCATTATAAAATTATTAATTATCTTAAGGAAGAAAAAAAGTAGAGTGTAGAGTCAAGAGAAAGAAAAACGTATGACTCTTCTATTCTTTTCAAAAACTAATTTTATTTAATGTATGAATATGTTTTTACTCAAATGTAACTTATTATTATAAAAATAGTTTTATTGTAAAAATTACATCAAACAATTATATACAATATTTTAACAATAAAACAATTTAGATTGTTTTCTATCGATACTATTTGTCGTAACGTTCCAGAAATACGAGGATAGAGTATTTTTCTGATCAATTCAGTGACCACTACTCCGACGTGAAAATCTCCCTGACACTTTGTTGCTTTATTTGCAGAATATTGCGTTCAATCCCGTAGCAATACGATATGAAGGGTTAATATCTATGTATGTACAATAATGTTATCATGTTAATCTATTGGGTTTAATTTTGAAGGCTCCAAAAAGTTCATTTCTTATGCATTTAAGTAGTTCATCCAAAATCTGTTCTGTGTTATATCACATTTTGTTGAACTTTAATGACCTCATAAAAAATATATTTTACTTTATAGAACATTTTACCTTCTTAGGTAATGGAGACATAGCCAGACTACGTTATTCTATAGATGTTCCTAAGCTGGGCACTGATCTCCTCTCAGAATGCGAGAGTTTTGAATCACAGTTCACCGCTCTGGCCACGTGAAAATTGGTAGACTTTACATACCTTTGAAAATTTTACGCTGGCAAGCCAGTGAAGTACTAATTCTCTCTGAATATAAGAAGTGTTCTTCTGAAATTAATCACAATGATCAAGTTGAACAGTAATATAAGCATTCCGTTTTCGTTATCAAACTCAACCATGAATAATACGCACGTAGACAAAATTAATTGCTTATTACATCTGAGAACGATCTCATCTATATTATTTTATAATTCAGTAAAGTTGCTCAGCATGCTATTAATTCACGGAGGGTTCCGTAAGGCGCAATCGGTAATATGATAAACGGTCCCCTTCTAAACTCGGCAATTTCCCCCTAAAAATTGAATTAATTTCTACCAAACAATCGATAGGCATCAATATTAATGACGAATGGAACATGAGTTTAGTGATGATATTCTATTCTTTGATCTCTAATGACCGAGTAAAGGGCAAGAAGAATTTCCGACATCTTGAATGAAATGAATCTTTTCGAATAAATGGAATCGTATTATATTTACGTGATTTAAATTTTTGTTTCCTCTCATAATCAATTTGATATTGTAACATGATTTAAATTTTTTACAGATATTTTCTATCAGCACGGGTTGTTTCGATTTTTATAGCGCTTACGTGAATTAAGTTAGGTTTTTTACTTGTAAACTAAGGAAGGTGCCTAAATAACTAATTTATTAGAACGGATTATGTGCACGTACACTGCGTAGACGTAGCGCAGAAAAAAGTGAAAATTTTCATACTTTTTGTATATATTTTTGCTGTATTTTATAGGTTCAGAAATATAGCAAAAACCTAATGTCAAATAAGGTGTTCTTAGAATATTTTAATTTTACGTTGTTATAGTATTCATTTTTTAATTGATTCTTGAGAATAAGATTTGTGTGGCAAGAACTTTTAACCCTAATTTTTGTAAATGAATAGGCTTTTCCAGGAAATTTCCAGAATTAAATATATTTTTAAGTAAATAAGTACAACGTGATACATTATGTCTCATTTGTAAACCACTACATATATAAGGCACCCATCGAGTTTTAGCATTGTACATAACATATCGCGCTTAAGGACCAACTTTTACGTACCATTTAGTCCCTATCTCCAATCTCAGATGCGACGCAATAAATAATATAAAATCAGTCCCCGGGGCTACAATCGTTTAGCTACATATCTCGTGTTATCTCATACGGCACGTGGCCTACACCGATACTTAATCCATCACCCTACGCCAGCACCCTACGAACTCTTTGATGTTCGTCAGAAGTCTGCTGTTCCCGCTGTGCAACGCATGTAATGCGGTTTTATTATTGAATGGACTTGTTTGTTTTCTGCGGATATACCCATCTCATTTGCGTTGAAGAATCTGCGCCGGGCTTGCTATTGCTCACTAGCTATTGCCTCCGACGTCGGACGGAACCATATATAAAATAATTCAAGCATTTGACGTATTTAATCCTCTCATATATGAAATTCATTATAAAATAATTTGTTTTGAAATATCAGCAGCGAGAAATCATCGCTAAGCTTGAACTACTAAAAATTACAAATACGAAAGTTAATATGTTTTCGCTTTTATATAGGTACTAAGGTTGTTCGATGATCGAAATCACAACATTTATATATCATCTAATCATACGCAATCAAATGAAAACAAACACTTATAAAATACATTAAATTCTTATTGCATTATTGTGTGAAACCAAATTGAAATCGGTGGAATGCGATGATCATTTACGAATCATAGAAAGGAACGTTTACGTTCTGTTTTACACTTTATTACTTGATATATGTTGAGTAAAATATTACATTATATAAATTTAGTGTACTATTTGTGTAACGGTAGTACAAAATTTGACATGAACCTCTAAATAATGTACATCAATCGTTTCAACTCCAAATAGCCCCTCTTAATCCATCAGCTGTAGGGGAGAGCGCGCTAGTCGTCTGTACGCGATGTAATGCGTTTATTTGATTTCAGTACACGGGGTAACTTGCAGGGCGTCTGTTCTGTCTATAAGGCTGCGACTGCACTCGGCGTTTGTATAAAGTCCTAGTACCTAAGTTATATTTTACTAGCTTATTCTCGCGGTTTCGCCCTCTTTCGCCACGTTTAATATAATGAGTATTCCAGGTCATAAACCATCTGTGTGTTAAATTTCAGTGTAACCCGCCTAGAAGTTTTTGCGTCAAAAAGTAACAAACATACATAAACTCTCACAAAATTTCGTCTTTATATTACCAAGATAAGGCATTGTCTAAGTAAAAGTGTCTTGTCCTGATAAAAGATAATATTTCAGGGCAATTTTTCACAATCCTACCTGAAAATATGCTTTTTTTACAATTGTATTTAAGATTTTTTGGAGATAAAGAAGCAAGGAAAGCTTTAGGGCTAAGTTGGGAGCCAGTTTAACAACTTTTGGATCTTCCTTTATAGCTTGCTTACGTACAAGTGTTTAGAAAATTTCTATAGCGTGATTCAGGTCCGCGCGGCAAGACCTATCCCTAAAATCCCTAGCTATCCCTAGCCATATTCTTTAAAGCGTTGCGGTAAGTCGCTACAATGAAAACTAAGAACTTAGATATTAGCTATCTTTCTTGAGTATGTTAGATAAACTCTAAATATATTGATTTTACACTTACACTAAAATACACTTACACTTAATACTTTACAATATTACAGATACCGGTAATGATCATACCATACCATTTCTCAGTTTTTGCATATTGCAATAATGACATTTTGTTGACACATTATTTGACAATCGCTCAATATTTTTTTAACACGCTTTATATTAGCTCGGGTTGTATGTATGTATGTAACGGAATTTTTGAACGCAGTTTTTATCTACTTTGAAACATCGGATTATGTTGACACTTTGCAAGGTTATCAAGGACCGATGACAATACAATATTCTATACATATCTCTTTATATATCCATCCCTATAATGGGTTAATAGGGGATGAAAGTTTGTATGAATGTCCCACAATTTCGATGCAATTTTCGCTTCTACAAAATTATTATCGACAAAACTAAAAAAGTAGAAATAAATAATTGTTTAAAGAGCTGAGCTGAGAAACGGGCGTTTATCAGATATTTTATAATGATAATAATAATTTTCTAACACCCCACGCATTTTTACCATAAAAAAATTAACCGCTCTATTTTTAAAGTTATACAAAATTATTTTCGATTTTTAGTTCAGATGTTTCAAAAGCGTGTTTTTTAAGTTTTTTAAACTATTATTTTATTTAATAAATTTGCAATTTTCGATTCTTACAATCTATAGAACCGTTTAGTGCAGAATCGGCCAAACATGTTTATGTCGTACGTGGGGTAGTAACTTGCAGGGTGTCTCATGTCCGTCTATTAGCGACTAAATGTCAATATTTACCCTAATAGCCTTAATAGACACGGGGAAAGACACTTGTGAATTTTTTATGATGATAACATGCAATTTGTAGTGGAAAACGTGTGTAGAACGATTCTACATAGTTAAGGGACTATAAGATATTGTATATGAAGTTGGTATTAATTAAATGTTTGTAATTGTATTTTTTGTATGTTATCTTACTAATGTTATAAATGCTAAAGCTTGTGGGGATTTATGTGTTTGTTAGTCTTTCACGCAAAAACTACTAGTCAGATTTTGCTGAAATTTAGAACAAAGATAGTTTATAAATGGTCTATTAACATATATAATTCTCATTATCGTGGTAACCGGGTAAGCGGGTGAAATCGCGGTTATAAGCTACTTATTCTATAAGCAACAAACAGCCTACAATTTCCTTGATGGCAAGTGACCATCGCACTCACGTACATCAATTTTATCAACTCCAGATTTAAAAAAAAGACTCTTTCTACACTCTTAGCCCCACACTAGGATTTCCTCCTGTTTCATGGGTGCAATGGACACACAAAGACGAACATACAAACACCTAGACCCAGAATAGAAATCCAAATTCATCATTAAGATGTCTATCTGGCCGGGAATGAAACCCGGAACCCACTGCGCGTTAGACCGGTATAGTGACCATTTAATCATGTACGTCTGTGATTTTACTACAAGTTTTTTTTAAGTTTCCTTAAAACAATCGTCGTTTGCCATGCCCAGCATCGATTGTCTTAAGAAACGTACTAAGATGAGTTAGTCTTTTAGGCCACTCCTTGTCTATCCGGTTCGTTGACCACTCCACCACGCGGGTCGTCGGAATTTGAGTTTAGTTCAACCTGAACTTGATCATAAATGCGTGGCCACCGCTGAGTCCAAGTCTAACTTAGTCGAAATTGGAACGCTCCACAAGTTTTTCTAACTGAACTCTTAATTCGAGAACACCGTTCACTTAACACTGTTCATAAACAGCAGAAATAAGCGTAGTGGAGGTGCGAGCTTGAACCACGGAGGGTTCTATTTCTATTATGCTTTTATTTAACTATTATGACGACATTCAAGCCTATTACAAAGTTTTATAGTTTCAGAAGCAGTGGCGTAGCGTAGGGGGGAGAGGGGGAGGGGCAGCCCGCCCTGGGCGGCACTTTTTAGGGAGCGGCAAAATTTCCTTTCTTCGTAATATTCACCAGTATTTTTTGTAGAACAGGCCTTGAAACTCAACTCGCGATCTTGGACGGCAGGTGGCATGAACATTACGTTTGGCGACCTTTTTTTTGTTGTCGTACTTAGAGGGCGGCAGCATTAGGTTCAGGCCGTCAATTTACATAGTTTGTTTATGGCCAACTAAAATGTTAACTTTCGCCCCGGGCGGCATTAACCCACGCTACGCCACTATTCAGAAGTATCAAAAATCGTATATTTACAGTATGTATTCACTGTATTTCAAACTCTTTATCTACATACTCAACTAATATATTCTTCCAAACAAAAGCATAGAGGTTCAAGTTGAGCCTTACGTCCAACTTTGAATTCAGTTGAATCATTTCACGACGGCGCTCAGCATAGTCTGTATTCTTTGGGCGTAAGATCGAAATTTAATGGAGCTAGAACCTTTATAAGTTAGACGAACTATTCTAATGTTACTCCCAAGACATTTGCGACATTTATATCTCGACGTTACAAGCTTAGGATAGTAGTATACGGAGTTGTTTTCGAAGTGGATTTTATTTTTCTCTTTGGTCGCCATCGCAGCTTAGTTCCTGTAATGTTTCTCTCGAGGATTCGATGTAATTTGAAGTGCTCTAAGACTCCTATCGGATTGTTATCCTGAAAGATTTAGTTTTAAAGGCATTGCTGAGAATTGGCCGCTTGCACTTTTTACTTTTTGATTTTGTCTGTGATGGCATTTTTTTTTACAATGTTGATTGTAAGTTCTCCTACTTGTAATATACTCGTATGAGTAATATTGAGTGAACAAATTGAGTAAATATTAAGAAAATAATTATAAAAGTATGTATCGAATAGGAGAAAGTAAGTTTGGAAAATCTAAAAAAACACGTCTTAGAACGCTCGGTAGTTAAAAACAAATGGGAAGTGTGGCTTAGTAAGCTCTATGTTCAACCAAATAGGGTAATTCAGGGTGATGTGGCCGTATTTTTTTTTAGGTCGAATTTAATATAGTTTTTTCAAACATAAAGGAAAACATACAATTTCTAACTTTGGTTACGATTGATTAATTAGAATTTTACTAATTAACATTAAAAAAACTTAGCAAATGGCCATCTTATCCTAAAAATGCAATATATATTATCCAAGCAATTTAAGTCGAGGAAATGGCCTGTCACTGACAAATTGATAAAAATGCTGAGAAAAATCGGTATCGGTTAATAATAAATACGACATTATGTAAGATTTTGTTTGTACATGAATTATTTATTAGTACACAGTACACAAATTTCCAGTGCGAAGCAATAATGTTACCATTAAGATATCCTATACATTAATGCTTGTATCGTATACAGGTAAACCGATGCCGATAATGACTACTTATCACTACCATAAGTAAAATATTGGTACATTAATTACAGTTAACAACAGTTAGGAAGCTGTTTAATAAATTTGAGTATATTTTATTCAAAATTAAACAGCTTGTAGAAATTAAGATCAGTTCTGAAATCTTATTAATAGCCAAGTCGGATTTGACTGAAAGTTGACATACAGATAGCTTATAATCTAGATTATTACACATACTCACTCTACAGGATACTCATTACCTTGGTAAACGTGACTGAAGCAGGCAAAGCCGCAAGAATAAGGTAATCATGCATATATTGAAATGTGAAAGTTTGTAAGAATGTGCCGATGGATGTTTATTAATCTTTCACGACAAAACTAATCAGATATGAATGAAATTTAACACACAGACAGTTTATGGCCTCAATAAATAATCCTTTTTGTTATATTACAATTACTTTTTGCCACGGTGACCGTGACGCAAGCAGGAACAGTTGCATCAAAATTCTACTTTAATATTATAAAAGCAAAAATTTCACGCGAAAACACAATGTTTTGAGTTATTTTTCCAAAAAAATAATAGCTAATAAAGTTTTTAACCGGATTGTAAAATAACTCAGTGAATCCATTAGCATCTAGAATCACTTCCTCTTAAGCGAAGTAAATCGGAGTGTGTTGCTAGTATACGACTTACTTCTAAACTAGGTTGCAACCGCTGAACGTTCACGCGTGACCAGCGTCGGAATTCGTACAAAATGGTTTTATTTCACTCCTTTACGATTTAAATGTATGTAGCTAAATCTGAGAGTCGTGCTTTGAAAGAAGTCTCTTTTCGTTTCGCTTTTGTAGCATACATTATTACGTAAAAGCGAGGGTATTGTAGTCTTATGAAAATCGGCTATCGCAGTGGAGATTCGGTATTCGGAGCTTTGCCTGGACATCATATGATGCCCAGGCAAATGCCTCCATTTTCTGAGTTTTTGACTAAACGTTTTTTTTTTATAATATGGACGTTACAAACGAGCATACAGTCCAACTGATAGCAAATGGCCATTGCCACATAGACACTTTTAACCAACTTTAGGTAGTCTTAGGCTGTAGTCTTATCTAAAGTTATCTTTATCTATGGATAACCTTAGGTAAGACTAAAGTTCCTTAAGATGTCCATGGGCAGCATTAAATATATACTATCACGTGGATGGCGTGCTCGTCTGCTACTTCCATCTTATAAAAAAGCGTTAAAGCGAGTCTATAAATTAATTATTGAGATCAGTTTCGTATAGCGAATTAAGGATTGCATCCGTAATGACATTTTAAAGGAGCTTTCGAAGATCCGAAGATATCCTTTACATTCTCAATCGCGATTGGGAACACTAAATCTGCCGAGATCCCATCGATTGCCAATAATGGAGGTAGGTAATTGCTTTAGCTGCACCCTCTTCTTTACCTCTTAATCTTAGTTACGCTCACATTTTGGTATGTTTTGAAAGGTATGGTACTATAATATGTATTTTAATACTTAATGTCAAAGTGTAGCCTGTCTTGCCAAACAAGCGTGCAGTCTAGTCAAATGTAAAATAAGATACTGGAGCTAGCTATTATTGCCCATGTAGTTATCAAGATGGTAAAAAAATACATATATATGTAAATAAAATACTAGGAAAAAAGACAAACCCACTGAGTTTCTTGCCGGATCTATAATATATATATATATATATTAACCATCTTGATAATTATAT
>DWLI01003574.1:0-11687 GCA_018249915.1 Cecropterus dorantes dorantes
CATGGGCGGCAGTGACCATTTACCATCAGGTGGACTGCATGCTCGTTTGCTACTTCAATATTATAAAAAAAAAAATTGTAAGTAATACAACTTACAGACACAGAAATTTATAGTACCATAAAAGTACAAAGTATTCTTGGCGAGTACGGAGTCGGGGCCAATATACATATGTATACACGTACATAGGTACTGTAGTGCAGTATTGTTACGACACTCAAATTATCTAGACCAGATAATTTAAACAGTCCGACCGTTGATCGGAGTATCTTTATTGGTTCGTATGTAAACGCATTAACCACTTTGCCATAAAAGTTGTTTAGTATTCACAATCACGAACTGTCCATTGTATCCGTTATTAGACGCTGATCCGGATGTAAACTCTCCCGATTGTCGGATTAGGGGCCGAATGGACTAAAAAACATATACAACAACAGACTCAATTTCATTTCTACTTTGAAAAGTAAACTAGAGGGATAAATCGGTTCTAGCGCGTTTTGTTTCGTTTTGAATGCAGATTGATACGTTTTCAATTGGTCTGTATTTGATTTTTTGTTCTTAATTAGTATTTATCATTTATTGTTGAAGAATTTTATATATATTAAAAAAATAATAACATAGAGTACCTACTTATTGACTATTAACTATCAAATTAGCATTGAAAAAACTATAATCTCTCGTAGGCATATAAATTCTTAAACTCTATAAATAAAATCTTCTAATTTTTTTAAACACTTGAAAAATAAACAAATTTGACTACTTTATTATTTTCATTTAGACTATGACTAAATTTCTAATTAAATTGATTTATTTATTTTTTCCAAAAATAGTAAATGTATTTTTCTATTGATCTTTTAGGGCATAAAGTGCTTTTAAGTTATTTAAGTACTTCCTATTTAAATTACAACTCCTTCATATTTAAAACTTCAAATAGTTTTTTAGTACGGAAACCGTATCCAAATCAAGTTTGAAGTGACGCAACTGGGATCTAAGCTAAACCAGTTATCAGCTTCGCACCACCCGGGGGTGGTTAATTGTGAAAAGAAATCTTTGCTCTTTGTCAGCCGCGCCGAGGGGTGCTATTGATTTCTTTTGTTTTATGCTGATTGAGACACCTTGGCGATCCGCGATCCGCCACCCTACAGTTTTTAACGCCTGACAAAACACTTTATTCACAAACGAATTGCGATTCTGTTGCGAATCTTTTTATCGGAATTATTCCACACATATAGGTATAGAACGTACTTAAAACTACGAAAACGATGTTCATAGTGCATTTCTAAATAATCTTCCAAAGGTAGCTATCATCTGTAAAATATTCTTTAATGAAATATTTTCGCAATAAAAAATGATTATAAATACAAAAACTATATTTTTCTTATTTACTTCATGTAGCGACTTTGCATCTCTATTAGTTATAAGTAATTATTGCTATCTAGACGTGTTTGTAACCAATCCTAAATAGTAAACTCCTGGAAAACTGCCTTTGAATATTACGCGCAAACATATCTTAACTATACCACAAAATGTTAATGTTAATCGCACATTTTGTAAGAATAATTTTAAAACTGTCATTTGTATCGTGAAAACATAAATTTTCCTAATTACATTGTATCATCAAACTACAAAGAATCTACCGAAACTCATGTCACAAGCAAATCCAATGCGGGTAGCGTTCTATCTACCAATCAACGGTCCCTCTTTGATCGTTTTAGGCTCATTTCTCCCGTGATTGACTGGGACTTAAGAAAAAAATTAGATTGCCACCTCGTCGCGAGCGATAGCATCGACGTTTTTTCAGCTCTTGTTAATGGGCGTCTGTTTTATCTCGACACCCCTAATGTCCTTATGCGGTCCCAATAATAAGATTTTGACACAATAACGAGTATCAGATTATGAGACATGCAGCGATTATACAACAAGCCAAAGATGACACACAGACAAGACGTATAAACGTTATAAATATATGTGATATAATGATGCCTATAATTCAATTTTCCTATTTTTTAACTGCAAGTCAACAAATAACAGACTACAATTTAAACTATATATAATTTAAACAATATAAATGTACATGTAAACCGTTACGAAACAATTTGTACTAGATATATGTTATATTAGCTGCTAACCTGAGAATAAACCACCTCACGTCTGAACTAAGCTTTAAAGCTCTCACGATTACGATGACAACGGACTTCGCCGACTGATCACGAATCAATTTTATAATTCAATCTCAAGGTGTCCTCTACTTCAAAGAGCCTTGAGAAGCTCTTATAAGACCAAGGGTGTGACGTCAGCAACGACTTTAATTGCGCACCACTTCGTTAACGGGCGACTTGATGGCATTTTTAATGAACACCCGAATTAATGTAGTGGGCGAAATCGAAAATCGAAGCGTGGACACCCTCACGTTCACTCAAGTCTGTTTGCTTAGGATTGGTTTTCGAATTACCATTCGCTTCTTGTTTTCTCAAAACGTCGGTGTGTCTAGTTTGGGTGCTATTGACGTATACGTTTAGGTATTGGAAACGTAAAGCAAAAAATATATAGAGATATATTCAATTCAATGAATACATTTCAAACTAGCTATGCTTTGCAGTTTTACCCGCTACTAAATGAATAAAATGACAATGAAAAAAAACAAACAAACATAGCGTGATGTTATATAGCCCATCAATTAATATACTTTTTAACACAAAATTATTTTTTTTAATTCAAACCATTAGTTCCCGACATTAGCGCGTTCAACCAAACAAACTCTTCTGCATTATGATATTATTATAAATACTAGGTATGAAATTTTTGCATATAAGTATACTAGTGAGTTAGTTAGTAAATAACTATATAAAAAAGTAGTAATAAGATTAACGCGTTCAACCACGAAAAAACTCTCAAGCTATATGATATTAGTATAAATAGGAATAATAATACACGAGCAGAAGATACACAAAAAGTACAATGATATGGACATATGTACATGCAAACCTACATATGCTCGAAAAACATCACCCTCCCTCTGACGCATCCAGTAATGTTGATGATTTAATGATTTTGCATAATTGATACCTACAGCCTTTAATTACCACCGCTCCTGCATAGATCCAATCAACTTGCAAATTGTTAATAACGTCTGCCGTTTTTTGCCGCCGTCCTAAGTAAATATACTAAAATAAGAGTTTTCAGAAACAAAAGCCCAATACCAAACACTTCTTACAGATGAGGAGGGATTTGAAATAAAAATTCGGCATCGTGAAGATTGACAGGTGCGTCTTAATAAGTCGGCGACAGCTGCTCTAAGAAATGAGAAAAGGTAAATTGCCGACTTTATGAATTGTAAGCATCGGAAGAAAATATTTCGCTTTGTTCAAAACATTACAACGCAAGTTAAGACTCTTTGTCTGTGAAGTTATCGTAATTGAATATTAATTAAACCAACTTTACTCTAAAGATTTTTTGGAGGAAACACATGTTATAATAAAATAATATATAGTATGGAATATTTGTTTCATATACAATTTATGGAATATCGGAAATTAACTTCTTACAAACCTGAAGTTTTATTTTTATTATAACCCCATATTTTTTTTATTATTTGCTTGTAGCATTCACTACAATAATGAGTATTTATTCCTTATTTCTATTACTTGTCATAATATACACATACTATATACACTATGTAATATACACAAACACTCATACTACATAAATATCTCAGTATACGGGAAAATATAAATTAAAACTCGCTACGTACGATATTCACAAATAACTATTGTAAAAAGACAAGGATACACGAACAATATTTCAGTATTCGTATACGTGTACAACATACATGTGTATGTGTACAATTCCATACGGTTCGGACAATGGGCCACCGGTCCGTAGTCTGGGTATCTAGCTCCGCCACTTATTCCGCTGGCCTAAGCAAATTTTCGCCCGGCTCTGTTGGTTTTTCGACGGATTCCTATTTCTTCACTTCTGATTATATTATTCCATACTTTGTATAAACAATGAGTACCCCAACCCTTTACACTATCGCCCGATGAGATAAGTATGGAGTCGGATTTTGTATTTGTATTTTTCTTTTATTTTGAGTATAATGTAATAGAATACATTTAGATATATAAGATATTATTACATTTAAATCGTAGATGGTAAGCGCTAAAAACAAATTCATGTGGTTATTGCAAATTCACAATAAATGTACCTACCACCGAAAATGAAATTGACCTATTCATATAGTATTCTGCCAATATCTAACTTATAACTATACGTAACCTTTGTAAGTAGTTTTCTGAAGTAAATTCTCAATCTGAATTCCTATTGCATCTTGTTTATTTCATTGGAACAAAGGTTTATATTCCATCAGTTTATATAACAAACAACGACATAAAAATAATACATATTAAAACCCCTCATTCCATTAATTGCAAACATTTGAACTAATCATCACATATCATACAAGAATTTATTTCACACAGCGTATAAATTGTTCTTGTAAAACAAACATTTGGAATAAGAACCAGGAAAACAGAACATAAGACAAATAAGCGCTCTCCTCACATTAAGAGCGTTTCATAAATATTTTTCCAGCGCTGTAACCGCTGTAAAAGGTTTTTGTATACGTTGCTTTTTGGCTCCTTTTGGCAGCTAATCCAATATTGACCACCCCGCCAGGCTATTGACTTATGTTTGTGTTACTCATAATAATTCCGGTACCTTTTATTATTCAAAATATCAATTTACTCGAGTTGCTTTCTTTTGGCGGCGAGGAGGGCTATTAATTTTATTATGTTTATCGTGAGGCTAGACTTATGATGTGGAATTTTATTAATTATATAAAAAGAAAAAAACATCATTCAATTTTATTACAATGCATATTTTTAAGGAACTGCATCTGGACGTTAATAAGATATGGAGTAGTAATTTGAAAACAAAACTTTCATAAATATAAGCTGCATTCAACATACGAGTACATACGTTATCTTATGATTAGTTCATACGAATCTCACGCAATAAAGTTACATTATTAAAAACTAAGTATATTTCAACAGTTACGGTATAATATATTTGAACTGTTCTTTTTTAACATACATAAAAAACAGTGTCCCTTATACATTGATTTCTTGTTTCATTTTAGAACGTGTGGAGGGATTCAGGATCGGTTTCCGTTCAGAACAAAAAGGTTTGCGGTATCTAAATGTTAATCTTTGGTCAGTCGCGCAAAAATTATGTTTTTCGGACTCCAACGAAAGTTACTGGGTTGGAAATGAACACGGTGGTTATGTAGGCGTCATTAAATTATCCTAATATATCTTTATAATAAGCGTAGGAGCTTAAAAGCCACGCATGAACGGTTATAACTTCCATTGAGTAACGTGAGGGATATAATAGAAGAACGTAATTTATGTAAAAACAATGTTGTAATATAGTAAGAATATAGTAAAAATATAAATGCTATTAAAGTTTAAGATCCGTAAATTTAAACGGAGTCCAAAATCTCACTGCCACGATTTTGTTACAGTAAGTAAGCCTTTTAAAGGGCTTCGTTTTATTTCGCGTCAATTTCTTCAAAGCTAAATGACTTCAATTTGAATATTTGAATATGTCTAATAAAGGCGCGCTGACTTTAAAACGGGAATCTCCTCAAAAGAATCGAACAATCGTTCGATTCGATTCGGGGGAGGTATAATTTATTCGAGTGTGGACCGCCATTTTGCGGCGGGGCGTTCTCCGCTATCGCGCCGGAAGACGCTTTAAGACATTGATGCTGATTCTTTTTTATTATGCTCCCCTGGTTCCTTAAAGACGCTAATATAAAGCGGCCATATATAAATAAGCCGCCTTTGTAAGGATTCCTCGATTTCGTAGACAGGAAACGATGCGACCCTCGCCCACCGAAAACAATCTAAATTACATTTTCACGCAACTTCAAATGTCTTATTAATTACGTACGACTTTTCAATGCAATAAATTTTCTTTTAACGCTTCCATTCTAAATCGGCTTAATACACGTCGCTGAGTTCGGTTCACTCATCACTCCATTCAACTCAATTGTGCGTCTATACGGCTCTCGTAGAATAAAGAAATCGGGATAAATTATATAATGGGATTGTTTAGTGATTGCAAAGTTTAGTACTTTGTGTCTTTTCCCATATTTAAGTTTTTTTGGAAACATTTTAACGCAATCTTAATAGTAATAACAAGATTATAGGCAATATTCACATGTCATCCTCTTGAGGACAATTAGAAATTTAAGACGAAATCTTAAACGTTAAAAATTAAAATGTAACACTAAATCACTCATTTTTAAGTTTTGCTCAAAGCTTATGTTTTAACAACTGAAGATGCCTGATTTCGTTATATTATGTATAATTTCAAAGACCAATACTTACTATACTAACTTAATCAACATAAGCCGACTTTTTCTTTCCAGGTAAGAAAAACTAAGTAGCAATTTCCTATAAATAACGGACCCTTAAACAAGCACCTCCATTTCCAGTCAAATAGAAAAAGCCGGTGGGTCATGATTTAGAGGCGCCTTTAGACAGCTCGCGATACGGTCGTCATCACCTCGCGAATGACCCCACATTCCTCTAGCTCTAGATAGTCCAAAGTTTCTCAACCTTTACGGGAATTGGAATCGAACTTTAATCAATATTGCAATCAAAACGTTTACGTAATAAAATTGCAAACACAAGTAACATGTTTAGGTTTAGGCTTTTGTATTTATGTATTTTTTTAAGAAAATAGCATTGCAAAATTCACCAATCTATGTGGTTCCTAGCTTACATGCGGTAAATACCAATTATTTATTATCAATCTCAATGAATAATTGACTTAAGAAATACAAGGCTTGGATTAATTATGCAAATATTTTTTATTGATTAAAAATAGTTAAGTAAATTTTCAATAGCAATTTAAAAAACAATATAATATGCATTTCATATATCTAGGCTGCAAGTCTAATATAGCCTCAGTGTTAAGTTTAGAGAAAACGTTGAGTAACACTGCTCAAGATAATACAGGATAGTGTCGCACCTCGCTATTCCCGAGGGATTTGTCAAACAAATGCGTCGCCATGTATCGAAAAAATTCGTCGGCTCAGTAGTGGCCGTTAAGGCTATTTATGGGTGATTCTCCGGAGCTTTTTTATTAATAAAACGTATATTATGCGCGCAAGTGTGTTTTATATCGCGGTCCTTTCTCTCCGCGAGGATATTATCGTCCGTCTTCGGACATCCGATAGTATTGATTTCGTATTAGGAATGCAATATCGTTCTCTATTGATAGGCTAAAATTGAACGATGAGGCAAAAAATTTTAACAAAAAAAATGTTGCAGAATTTTATTCTTGCAATTTCTGCATCCTCGTTTGGTACTGGAAACCGAGTACCAAGAATATAAACATATATACATTATACATACATACGTTATATAGACACTTAATACATAATATTTAAAATCCTGGCTACCCTGGAATAAGTTGTAACATTACGTGTACTTACACCGTAATTTTACATTATGTCTACTGGAACACTTTTCAAATGGGATCATTTTAGCGCTACCGTGATTACTTCTTTGTATGAGTATATAGGTAATTTACGCAACTACTGTAATGCTTACTTATTTTTAACAGTAACACATAAAAAATAATGATATTTCACATATGTTTTATAGAACCAATTGATAATGGAATCAACAGATCGGACGATTGTATAATAAATGTAATAAATATTGTAATACAAAATATGTATTTGTTTCCGTAGGCCTATACAAAATAAAAACCTTTCATTTAATTTCACTATAAATTTCACTAATCACTTATATTTATTATTAAAATAGATATATTTAAATTATAAAACAGTAATTACATCACTAATACTAAAATCACGACTGTAAATCACAATAATTTAAAATGTATGATACATTGGTGTTATCAAACACGTACAAATATGACAGTTTCAATGCGTCATACTGTTTGTTTCTATTCAGACATGGAGCAACTTCTCTTGAATATTTTTGTGATTGGGGGAATGCGGTTGTTTCAGGTATTCCCGATATCACTGTTTACCACAGACACTCGTGTCTCTGAGTAGTTATGCAAACACCGCAAATATTGATACCGAAACTTTGTGACAGAAGAAAAACAAGAGAAACACAAATACACATTGTCGTAAACATGCCGTAGGTATGAAATATAAAAATAGTCCCATTGAAAAGATAAGCGTAGATAAAATTATCGATTGACTTTGCAAAAGATATTGGGTATATAATAACTTTTTTACATCACATGTTCGTGACACGCATGCTGTAAAATAGGTACATTTAATTTAATCTTTCCGATGTCGGTCACATTCTAAAAGTACCCAAAAAATAGCCTAAAATATTTAGAAATATAAAAGATAACCGATTTCAATATATTTATATGATGTGTTTCGTCTTTGTGTGTCCATGGCACTCACGATACAGGAGAAAACCGTAGTGTGGGGCTATGAGTGTAGAAAGCGTTTATATATAAAAGATATTTTAGTTATATATCAACATAAGGATACAATAAAATTGTATAAGTTCGTAAAGAACTAGATATTTAAACTAAATATATAATATTATCTACTGAAACTTTACAGAACATAGTAAAGTAAAAGGTAAAGTACATAAAAGTTAACTTGCCTTATAAAATAAAGCTAAAGCACGTGCATAAATCAAAATTATACAATCTAGAAGCATTAAATTCTATTGGTATATCTCTACACCGATTGGAATTATAACTTACTCTAATATTACCCTTATTTAAATTTTATTTCTGTAAGAACATTGCTCGAGATACCGCTATTGTAATATTCTAGCCACAGTCGACGGTAATTTTCGGCTGTAAAATCATTAAATCCAAACCGAATAACACATTAAAAGTAACAGCTTGTACTCCCGCCCGCTTCTATCTAACGAGTTGTATCACTAGTACCTCTTGCAGGAATTGAAATTTCGACAGTTAAATTAAATCAAACAATATTAATGTTGTTGTATTATATTTACGTAGATATTACAACTTCATGACATTTATTCATTGGTAATTTAAATATTCAAGTTAGTTAGTTCAGTAGAGGCTATTATGATTTCAAAAGATACTGACATTGTGCAGATTATAGAAACACGGCGAAGAGTTAGTCTTCTTTGTGGCATCATTAGAATCTGCCCAACATATTATGTAATACGTTAACCTAGATTTTTAATAACTTTCAAAAGATAGAAACACCGAAGTTTTAATAAAGCGTGCTCGGGACAGCTACAGTTTAGCTACATTTAGCCATCGCTACTAATTACCACAAAAATTATAGCATGTGTACCTATAATGTTCGTATCAGGCCCGATTTCTCCAGTGTCTTTTAAATGCACCCCTTTCAATCTCAACTCGAATTTATAAGCCCACGACATTCGATCTCTATTTAAATGAGCTCCAAACTCAACCTGTACAGTACTAATTCTGACCCCAGTAATGCCAGGTACTTATTCGGCTCGCGCAGTTAATGCCATATTCTTATAAATTAATTACTTGTAATCTACTCATGAACGGGACTACGGAGAAGTTACGTGCCATAATACCGGCTTGGGGGCGACGGTACGGCTTAATATCACAACGACTCTGAATTAGAAATAAGAGTACAGGCTTATCAGGCACACATGTCTTGATTTCTGAACTGTCCTATACCACCAATGTAATACTATAGACATCATGCTCTATTAGATAGGCCAAGATTCTATTATAATAATTCTATTGTTAGATCAAAATCTGTGGGGACATTTGTGTGATCGTGGAATCCTCAATTGAGGAAAAGTTCCCCATATAATGAGTGTACAAATCCTTTAAAAAGTAAACACAGTGTTTAAAAATTCCATATTGTTTTTAATAAAAATCTTGAATGAAACTCAATTTAATAAATGATGATAAAACGCTGTAAAACACGTTATAGCAATTAAAACTACCATTCTAGATTATAGTATGTTTCAAATACATAGGAACAATATGGTATACTAATTTAACCGGTAAAAAAATCATAACACTTTTTTAATAAAGCAATATTAATCAATCGATTGAAATCCAACCGACAGATTCTGAATAGTAATTTTTGTACCGCACAGCCGCTGTGGGGGAGGTGTCCCTCTGATCGCGTCTTATCCACTAAGCAAACATTCTTTACAAGGGCTTTTCTCATTCCATTCACTCCTCTAGAGGTTATCTTTTATTATTTCTCGCAGCATCCTCTTTTATTGCCACTCATATTGACTTTTTATGCGGTTCGCGAATAAATACATTTTAATTCTCGCTAGCGTTCGCAGTCTTTTGTTCAGTTCATCAGACGGCAGCAAATTAACTCGCTTGAGGTGTCGTAAAACCACTCGAGCCTTGCAATAATACTTTTTATGCAAACTTGCACACATTTGAATTTTTTTAACCTTTTGGAGTTTACTTTCTTAGACTATTTATATTCGGCTTTGTAATAGACGCAAAAGCATTGTTAGAGAATGAAAATAAGCAATGAACTATTTCCAATTAATACATATCTACTATCCCCAGTTCGATCCCTGGTTAGACGGAAACTTGAATGGTGAAAGTTTAGATGTAGCTAATTTGGGTTTTGATATATTCATTGGTTATATTTATCCAAGTTAATGAATATGTACCTAAGTAATTTTATATCAAGGGACTTAAGGTTTACATAACGAGACGAAATTATTTTTGCCGCATAACATAAATAATTCCAAATTAAAAATGACTTTACTGAGTAACGACTCCTGCAAGAAATCTCCATTAACCCTATTTATATGATAAAATTTAAGTTCCTAAGTATTACCCGATGCCGTAATATATCGGGCATTCACAATAGAAATTCGACGTCTAGCAATAAGTGGCAATACGTACCGTTAGTAGCAACCGCCCGTAAGCTCTTCCACAAACATCGGTGAGGGATTGAAAAGTTCTTGCATTGGCTGAAGAAAAACAAAGATAAATCCAACTTAAGCATCTTGAGTGCGTATTCAAGATTTGTAGATTTTTGCGGGAACGAAAATATTTTCGCTGATTGCAGGCAATTAACTATTGTATTTGTAAAGGAAATTGTTTGTAAAAATCGTAGTGGTTTGTTTCGCCTTCATACTTTGTACGTGTATTTATACATATGTACACCTACATCACATTGCCTGGTTTTACTTAGTATACTCCCCATATTGTATTCTTTTATAAATTTAACGAAAACCACGATAATTTTAGTAATCGATTTTATAACTTTAAATGACTTTAATTTAAATAACTTTAATTAAAACTATGTTTTTACCTAACTTAAAAGCCACTTTTTATATAACACTAGCTGTCCCGCGGTTTCACCCGCGTTTAAAAGAAACGTATCGTGACACTCATATAACCGATTTTTTTTTTAATAATAACGTATTTTTTTATTTCAAACGCAGCTGGAAGCAACTTACATTATGAACGTTAATTATCAACCGAGCAAAATATATCTTTCGCTAGATTCTAAAATCCTGAATAGGGCTTTACTGCTTTATAAGGCACAGGTGAGACCCCACTGACCCAATGCAATCAATTTCAGTTTAGTTCTCAGTTCAGTATTAGTTCAGTTCAGTACTATCATCAGGACTGAGGAGTTAAATAAAGGTCAATATTTTCATCTTATATCT
>DWLI01003575.1:0-11685 GCA_018249915.1 Cecropterus dorantes dorantes
GCTACTCCCGAGGACTGAGATGGTCACCTCATGTAAAAGTGTGCCGGCAACCACACCCTTCCATCGAAACGCAAGAACTGCTTCAGGCTAGAAATAGGTGGGGTGTAACATTGTTTAAGTTACAAATAAGTAATCTCACCATAGGGTAACATTTCTGTGGTCCACATCCAAAGCTCTCTCATAAATAGACCGGGCCCGCTGTACTTGCTTTTGAGACTCCTCCCATTGCGCATATTTGAGCCAATTTCCAATCACCTGAAAAACATTGAAGAATTTATTACCATATCTATTGTATATATAATTTTATGAAGAGGTAATGCAGTATCAATATAGCAAGTTTACGCTGTAGACTTCTCATCAATTAAGATGCATAATTTTTTATACTTAGTTTAAATCCTAGATAGCCACGTGTACAATTTCATTTACATATGTAAAACTTTCATAGTTAAAAATAGTTTTTATACATAATAAAATCTCAGAAGCAATAACATAATAAAGTAGTTAAATTAAAATTTTGAAATAACACTCACCATCCGATTTTTGCGAATATTGTCCTCAAAAGCTTTCCTTTTGCGGTGTTGATAATCCCTTAATTCTTCTGGATCTGAGATCTTCTGTTTAGGTGGGGGTGGTAATATCTCTAGGTCTCTCTCTTTCGCTTCTCTAAGTAGCTGCTCAGCTGTAATTTGTATTTCAGCCGGGGCTTTATTTTTAACCTGAAAGTAAAAATATTTATTTTGTTACTACATGTCCAGTATACTGTATTAAAATACAAACAAAAACAATATAACTTGTTTACCTTTGCCACTTTGGGCATTTTCGTTGTTTTCTCCATTATGCTGTTTTGAGTCTAAGCTAAAAATCTATAAGAATGCCTTCGTTCTAATCCCTTCTAAGGTGTAAAATTGATTGTACAAATGTAGCACAGTACGTAGCAGTACAAAAATAATGTACTTTGTACTGTACTGTTATTGTTTAATATCCTTATTGTCCTAAAAGAATTAAGTTCAGAATCTAATGTGGTTATACTTTTAGACTATTTATATTAAACATAAAGAGTAAATTACTAAGATTCGACAAACTTATTTGACAATTGACATTAGACACAGACAGAGTAAGTCGGTAGCAGTCAGTGATTCCAGATCGTTATTATTAAAAATACAGATTACTTTAAAATACTTAATTTTATGCAAAATTACAGTAAATAAAACTTTCAAGAATTTTGTATTTACAACGACGAAAAAAAAACAAAAATCATCTAAATTGTCAATTTTCTCAACTCTCAAATTCGCGACCAAAACATTTTCGTCCTTGTTAGTTAAATTTCGAGATATATTTTTTTTACCTCGAAATTTAGTTAATTTTTATCTTTAATATAATTAATTAGAAATAAAATGATAAGATTCTACTTTTATTTGCTTAAAAGTACCTCGTTACCATATACCGTAGATTCCTACACTGTATTTTTACCATCACTGTATACAGTAAAAAGTTAAAATTACAGTAGATCTGCTGTAATTACTGTGCATCTGGAAGCACTGGTCTGAAAATAAATTGTAAACAGGCCTCAATGTTGCTACATGCCATATTTTTTTACTTTTATTTCGAAGATTACCCAATTATTTAATGCAGTCGGACAACTCTGTTCAAATAATTTTGTTCTATTGGCTATAGTCATCATACATCAGTACATCACCGTTGCGCTTCATCTGTGATCTTTTCATGTTACGCTATTAAAAAGTAGATCCCATATTGATTGTCAATCAATTTTATAACTTTTAACATGCTACTTACAGAATCTCAATAATATTTCATTTTATTATTATATAAAAAATGATATATGTCTGGTAACCTTTTTGCAATCTAGCAACAACGTCTCGTATAAAGTCTTTACCACAAGCATAAACAGGGGAAATTAGTTTTAAAGTCTTCTACGGTATGTATCTTTGTAATGTAGTGATTACTGGAAATATCTTAAAAAAATAAAATTTAATATAAACACAAACATGGTTCAGGAACTACTTCTCACTTACGACTTGTCCCGAATGGTAGGCTGGAGACTAGGACGGCAAAATTTAGAGACGGCAAATATATATGATAATCTTGTGGATTTTTTTTGTCGACCTGAGGGTTCTATGACTTTTGGGCGACACGTCTTGGGGCGGCAGAATTATAAAATCTGGCGATTTATTATTTTCATTGATTTAAATGTGTTCGCTGACTTAAATTCTAAATGGGTGGCGTCGAATTCTATCTGACCACGCCACTGAATAGACTAGCCTACTGGCGGCAAATGTGTTAATCCACCATTGAGGTTCCGTAGTTCATAGTCTACAAAATGTGATATATCGCTACTTTGCATAAATAATGCTGAAACAAAACACAAAATGAGGCAGACCAAATGTATGCAGTTAGCAGAAGAATTAAACATCGAGATTATTTTGATTGTTTCAATTTGTCTTTAAATATGTATATTAGTGTATTTCTTATAAAATGACAATAAAAATTGTGAATTAGATAAATATTCAGATCAATACTTAATATCAGATTATTGACGTGAACTATAAAAAATACATATTTTATAGAAAAAATTCTAATTTTGATTTTTGTAATCTTATTTCTTTATTAGCTGCTAAAGAAAAAAAATTACCTACAATTTCTTGTAACGGATGTCCAATCTATCGTATACCATGGATCAACAATAATAATAATCTTTGCCTCATTTTATGGAAGTAGAGTAATTTTTAGATTTGTCATTATGACTTTGACGCTATTTTGTAACTTTGGTATTTGCGGTGCGGGGAAACGTGATTATTATAATAACATACAAATATGTAATTAAATGAAACGAACATATTAAGACACACGTTAAAAATAAAGATGATAATAAATTTTATTGTTCCAACTTAAACTTTACTTTTATTTACAGTAGTCCTATTTATTTGACATCGAATGCAATAATGAGGATCATTTACAAAAGTTTTTCATCATTTTCCCGTCGTTTTTTTTCATCAAGTTCCCGTAAGTATGAGAGAAAGAGAGTATGCGTTATGAGAGATTATGCAGTAAATAAATTAAAACGAGTCTTAGGAAAGGGTTCTAATAGACGTAATGTTTTATTACATGGGGATTTTACAAAAAGTAACTTAACCATAACATGAGTGATTTGTTCTGGTTTATTAGGTTAGATTACAAGATTACAATGAATACTGACAAATTTAATGAGTTGTTCCAAGTCTAGAAAAAATATTTTTTAGATAGAAGATATACCTGCACAGAGACCTGAAAAGTCAATTTCTTACATATATTATTATATTACTTATATTATAATGTGGAATTAAATTGTATATTTCAGATGTTCCTTTGCCAACAAATTATGTAACTAACCCTGCAAGTCAACCCAGAGAAAATTTGCAAATAAAGTATCTTGATTCTGTTATAGAAAAAAAATATTCTGATTGGAAGACTGTCAAAAACACTATTTTAAGTAAACGGGGCTCCATGACTGAAAAGAATATTGATGCATTGATAATTAAATATATTACATCACAAAAGAAGTTTGAGTCTGCTTATTCATTTTTAAATTACTTAAAAGCAACTGGCTCTGAACTGAACCTTGGCGTAACAAATAGTTTATTAAACATGTACTATGAACTGTCAAAGGAAAATCAGCTATCAGAGGAAGCAAGAAAATTTATTTTGGATTCCTATAAAAATCTGTATGATAGGTACAAAGTATTGGATTACTTTACAAGTGAAAGACTGATTCATGCATTATGTGCTATTGATGAATGGAAAAAGTGTATGAAAATTTTAGATGACATACATTTGAGCAGTACTCCTAGTCATTCAACCTACAGCATACTCATTGCAACACTATTTAAGAACAACAAAAAATCTGAAGCATTTAAGCTAATACAGAGAAGTTTAAATGACAGAAGACCACCTCAAGACAGAGCATATGATGAATGGATAAAATACATTTTGAGGAAATACAAAGATAAAAAGACTATTTTGAAATATCTAGATGAGCTGTGTCAACACTTAGCTCAGAATTACATTAAAGTGACAGAAACAACTGCAATAAGAATTAAAGAAACTTTTATTTCCTTAGACTGGTCTGGAAAGTATACTTCTGTGAAACGGGAAAGGTATGTTGAGGTAAATATTTGAATATTTTTTGAGATTTGAGACATTTTGATATTGAGCTATATATTATAATAACAATACTCATTTGACCTAATGATGAAACTGTTACCATCATAATGGCTTGACAACTTAACTTACCACCATAATTGATCACCTAAATAGGATTTTTGTTATCATATGGATTTTTTTTTTAATTTTATTTTAAGGATGTCAAAGACTTTGCGAGGTATAGGTGCTACCGGCCGAAATAACTAAGAAAAGGCGAAGCATAATTTCGATCTTGTGCGATCTTGCCCCTAAAATCATTTCCAAAACATCCTATTATCTTTTATTACCCTCTATTATTGAATATAACATGTTTAAAAAGTATGAATATCTGAGGCGATAAAAAGTTCTATTTATGAAGAAGGATTAAGGCCTTAATAGAACAACAATTTTTTTATAAAGTTGTTGATTTTTTGACTTATTTGATTTTTTGTTTCAGTGGGGAATGCAATTGTTGTAAGGAGAAGTTAGATGATATAAAACTATCACATGAGGAGTTTATGCTACTGCAGCAAAATGTTGAAAACAAATTGATAGTTGGATCTGATCTGTTCCTAAAAACATCTCCGGGAGAATTAGAAAGATTTTTAAAGTTCATAGAAAGAACGAAACCATATGATGTTGTGCTTGATGGCCTGAACATTGTTTATATGGTTGGAGGTATTGGAAAAATGGAAAAACTTAAAACCCTGAGTATGGTAGTTGACCATTTCCTAAGACAAAATAAAAAAGTACTACTGTTAGGTAGAAAACATATGTTCAAATGGCATGCACCAACATTGAAAGAGTTATCACAAAAGACTTGCAGCTTTTTTACTGATAATTTGTAAGTATAATGTACTCATAACAGAGTAGATTCAAAAACTACCATTTCTTGCACTTACAGAGGTTTTACATTTGTGTATTTTTCTGTTATTGAAGATGTGTAATGTAATGCAATAAGTCATAAGCAATTATATGTATAACAAACTTCTTGCAACTGCTATGACTTTTGATTACAGTAAGAGATTGAGATGTTATGTTTTGTAATAGGTCACAGAGTTATATTCCACTTCATATAAGGAGACAATTGTGATCATGCACATTCTTAACCAACCTAAAACTAAATAACTATTAATAACCTTATCAGTAGTAAGTAAGGCAATATTGAACAGCAGAGAAAACTTATTATGTCTATAGAATATATTATTGCTGCTGTTCAGATTATACTTAGAGTCTTCCTATTTCCAACACCTTTTATACCATTTAATACACACCTACATACACATCCAAGCACTTATTTATTCTCTCCTAGTTCTTCTAAATGAATGTAGGCTTCTTTTAGAATTACCTATCACAAAAATTACGATTTTGACAAACTTTGACTAATTACAGATTGTTTGAAAATAAATTTTTAACATGTCTTTCTGTAAAAAGAATTATAATGGTACTTATAAATATATCGATCGTACTTTTCAGATCTCAGGATGATCCATATTTTATAACAGCTGCAATACTTAGTGGTGCACACACAGATATTGTGTCTCGAGATTTGCTTCGTGGACATAGATTTTTAATGAAGGATGAAAAATTAAGGTTATTATTTCAAAGGTGGCAATGGAAACATCAGTGGATGGTATTATCAACTAGGAAAAGACCAGTTTTACAGGTATAACCTTTTTTTTAAACTACATATTGTTATAAAAATGAACTCAATTATCATAACAACTATAGAAAATTTATTCAATGAAAATTATACTAATAAAAAACTTATTATAAGTATGTTTCAAATCATTATATTTATTTAAAGCTTGCTTGTGAAGTGAAGCAGGCAATAGAGTAATTAGTATAGTAATCCTGATGGAAGAGCAGTATTATAAGTTTAAGGTGTGTTTGTATATTATTAAGTGTCTAATTCGAAATGTCCCTCATAAGTATTTCTCCCTTGTCACACCTTAAAACGACTGTTCTTTTTTTATAATATGAAAGTTGCTAACCAGCATGCAGCCTACCTGATAGTTTATGCCCACTGTCCTTATGGACATCTGTAACAAATGACAGATAAGATCAGAAGACCTGAGATTAGACATAGATATGTGAGAGCTAAGTTAACGTGCCTCAGATAAGTATACCTCCCTTACCGTACCCTTCAGACCAGAATAGAACAGGGCCTAACACTGCTGTTATTAGGTAGAAATTGGTGCGGCGATGGTACTTCCAGAGTTGAACTATGAAGAGTTTTAAAAACAACTTTGCTATAAGGCGAAAGAGTAGTGTTGTGTTATTGCCGAAACACTTTTATCTAACTGAATACTTTTTAGCAATAATAATTCCATTTTTGTTCATTTTCAGTCACCCTTAAAGTTTTCACCTTGCGCTCAGAAGAATGCTTCAGGCTGGCATATTCCATATGAGAAGAAGGTGGAAACAGATAATAATTACTTCAACAATGGCGATCCTGATTGTTCAGCTTGGCTCTGTTTAAAGGAAAAAAGTTGATAGTTATGTTAGTTGAAGTTAAAAGTTTATGATTAAGAAATAACTATTTGATAATAATAAACGATGTAAATGTATTGAACATTATATTTTATTTCTTTCTAGCACACCTAGTGCTATGCGGTTTCACCCGCTACTAAATAAAAAAAAAAAATATAGCGTGATGTTAGATAGTCTATAGCCTTCCTCAATAAATGGACTATTCAATACAAAAAAAAAAATCGAACCAGTAGTTCCTGAGATTAGCCCGGTCAACCACACAAACTCAACTGCTTTATAATATTAATATAGATAGTTTAGATAAGTATTTCCCTAAAAAAATTTCAATCAATATTTGGTTTGACAAAGTATTCATGAAAGTAAATTGTTTACTGAAATAATAAATACACAAGCTAGGTACACTAATGACTCTCTAATGATAATAATAATCGTACCTTTTTTTAATACGAGTAAAAATTTACTCAGATGGTAGACGTAAGAACACTAATTAAGTCCGAAACTTCTTGGTGACACCTAAAAAATAAACTATTCGTTATTTTTTATTTTTGATTGGATACACTTATTTATTTTGTTTGTCGCTTTGTTTTGACGTATGTTCGCAACCAACGAAATGTTTTATTTGGATTGATTGTGTTTAAATTATAAAGTGTATTTATTACATACAAAAACATGCCTAGATCAGGAAAATCTCGAATGGAACAAACTCCTTCTGAAATGGATAGACGTAAAGGGTCAAAAACTAACCTCCAGACCAAATCCGAGCAGAATGTTAAAATATTAAAATCGGCAGACGCCGGTGAGTAGGCAGCAAATTATATCGGATAAGCATTTTACTATTTATGGAATTTTATAAAAGTATTGTAATGCTCACTTATCTTACTTTAATATGGAGCACCTATACACAATTTTTTGCTTTTTGATTAAACATCTGTGCTGTTAGTGTGCGTTAAGTGTTAATCTCGTACGTTGTCGAGTGTCCCGAGGAACTTTTCGAGCTGGTGTCTACATCACCCTTCCTCCGTCGCACTAGCTGAAGGATGAAGTGGTCCACATCCACATCATGTGGTCTCGTGGCAGTTTATTTGCTTTTGCTTTACGGTTCGGTTTGCGCATTTTTCTTGCCGCGAACATGCAAGATGTGGCATGATCTTCAAGAAAGGTGCGAAAAGAACTCTCCTTCAAAGCCGGCGATGCATTAGCGACTTCTCTGGTGTTGCAAATATATGTTGCAAAAGATTTTTGTCTTAGATTTTAAGTATGCGTTTGAACTTTCAACTCAAAGCTTGCTTTATGAACTGTCGGCTACTTTAAAAATACATCTAAACCATATTGCGCGCAATTTTATATGGATTACCATAACCACTTACATAGCGGGTGTGTTAAAAAGTATTTTATTGGATTATGTTAAATTTGTTACTATACTAATAGTTCATAATAAAATTTAAGGGGAGATCACAATGAAGAAAGTGTCATCCCGAATGCGCCGGAATATGGAGAGAGTGGAAATGCTCGCTCGTCCAACAGCGCGTCGCTTGCGTTCGCTTTGGGATGAAAAGTGTGCGATACTGCCGCGGGAGAGGAGAGATAAGATCAAGAGTGCTTTAGAAGAAGATTATTTTCTCAGTCCCGAGTACATACAACATTTTTTAATAGAGTTTATCTTACATAACATAAAACTGGTTTAAATGGATTAAATCGGTGTCTGCTACAAGTAGTTCAACAAAGAATAAACTACAAAAATAAACGGTAATAAATTGCAAAATGCGTAACACAGTTTCAGTTATTTAAGCTTGATATTTCTTCAAAAAAAATTGTTTGTGCATAATAGCTAGAAAATATTACTATGTATGTAAGCACCGTCAATGGCTAGGTCCCTTCATTCAAGTATTTAGTCCCTCCGAACTAAAAATAATAGTAAGGGTTTGTGTCGCCTAAGGCGAAGGTTCGTAGCTGCTTTGTTTAGAAATAGTTCGATGGTCGAAAAAAAAGGTATATTGTATATAACCAAATAAAACCATAACAAAGAACCAGTCTCAATATTGCCGCCTGTCTGGGCAATTGCAAGACATCGGGTCATGTTAATTACAACTGGAATACCTATTTACACACACATAGCACTATTATCTCCATACATCACGTTATTGTCATTGTAATATACATATTTTAATAAAAAATACCTTTGTTAGGCAAACAGAACAATATTTTCAAGCTCTGAGCGAATCATCGAAGCGCTGGTCTGGTCCAGGAGGTATGGTGAGTCGCAAGGAGCAAGTCGAGAAATCACGAGAGTTACGTCAGCGGCAGAAGTGGCTTGTGAACTTCAGTGCCCAGGTTTATATACTTTATAACTACTGGTAGTTTCAGAGCATAGTGAGTCTGAGTAGAATTTTAGAGCATCTCTTTCCATGATTTGTAATTTGCACTGAACACTTACGCCACTGACTGTGGAAAAGCTATAAAATCTTAGAAGGCAAAATAGGGCCAAAAGAGTTGTTGAAACAATAGAAGACAACAAATTCTTATAGTACCGGCAGATTTTCGGTTACGATAATTATCGGGCTGAGGGGAAAACAGTAGGTATCTTAAAATGTGATTTATTCCAGGTGGCGTATCGAATGTGCGACTACATAGCTAAAGGTCAGAAGGAAATGTTGGTTTCAAATAGACTAAGGAGCATCGCAGACGTTGTATTGGAAAGAGTTGCTGAAATATTAGGTTATTATCAAAAACTAATGTTATTACACAATTAGATACGTAATATCGACTAACTTATTTATTTTAGTATGAATCTATTCAAAATAATAATAAAGAACCTACCGACGTTGAGAACCAGCATATTAAGCATAGTCTAAAGTAGCACGGAAAAATGAGACGATTTATTTTTGTTCTTTTTCAATGTAGATAGTAAAACAATTATGTCTGCACTCGGCACTATGTTTTAAATACTTAATACATGTAGATACATTGTTCACAAGTCTAACCTAGCTTATAAACTAAGCAGTTTAACTATTGCATTACAATACTTTGTACTTATATAGGTATATGTAAGTACAAAGTATCGTTACTTTGGAGCTCACGGGGCGTATATCATAGTTAGAAGTTGTTTTCTATTATATCCTATATGCTTTTATAAGTCCCGAGATTGTTATGAGATAAAGATTTTGTGCCTTATAACAGGCTCTTTCCTACAGAGGCAATCCATGGTAGGTAAACATAGGTAATTATCTTATAATAAATCGGATCAATAAAAAAGTTTGGTGAAAAATTGTAGGTACCCACCTCTACTGCGATACTACTCGCTTGTTACTTCTATTTTAAAAACATATTATTATAAATATTTTATGTATAATATTAAACGTAGGTGAACCAAAACCATCCCGGACTCACCCGGGCCGTCTTCCACGGTTTATGGTGGCTATATCTGACCGCATCGCAGTATGGATCGAGAACGCGGTGTACCGAGCTGATGCTTTCGAACCAAGGGAGTCCAGCGTAGACGAGCACATACGACTGGATTCCGAGAAACCCATTTGTTAAAGGCAAACTCAATTATGAGGTAGGTATTCACCAAGTGCTATGACATGGGTAAAAAGAACTTTCCTTCATAGCAAGCGATGAATTTACGACTCCTCTGGTGTTACAAATAGCTGACGGTGACTAATTTCCATTAGGTACATTAGTTGCATTCTACCGGCTTTACAATGGTGAGTGTTCCGTGGAACTTTTTGACCTGGTGTCTACATCACCTTACCTCCACCGCACCACTCGTCGAAGGATGAAGTTCCATCTATACTAACTGGACTCGTGGCTGTCCTCCACGGTTCGGTTTGTACGATCTTTTTCGCTACGGACGTGGAAGTTGTGGAACGAACTTCCTCCTGAGGCATTCCCGCAGCGCTGTGACATCGAGTTCTTCAAAAAAAACTGCGAAAATAGCTCTCCTTCAAAGTCGGCGATGCATTGGCAACTTCTCTGGTTTTGCAAATGTCCATAGGCGACGGTGACTTCTTTCCATCAGGAAGCCCGTATGACATATCGTTAGGTTTAAATATAAAAAAGGTAGCCCGCCTTTACGTTAGGTACAGTTGTATAAAAAAATTAAGGTGGTAAAAACGTGGTTTGTCTCCAGAGGCTGAAACACTCTGTTTCTGCGGAATAACAGTAGTATTAAGCAATGTTATGTTCTGATTTGACAGGGAATTACACGAGGCGTTGTTAAATAGCAATTAGTACCATCTGTTGGATGACATACTTGATTGCTACTTCTTTGTCATAAAAAAGTTATGTTTTGTTAAAGGGCGTGAAATGGAAATGATATAAGGCTTTTCTTGTACCTTTTGCAAAAAGAGCTTTATTTGAAAACCGAAAATGCATTGACCATTCCAATGTCCATAGGCGATTGTGGCTACTTTCCATTAGGTAGCCCGTCTATGTTACAGTTCATCTATAGAAAATGAAAAAGTACGCCTTTAGTGTTGATCATAAGACAACAAAACATCGACTACTCAGTTATTAAATCAAAATAAGTATAAAAATGTTTTATGTGCATATAAAACAGTCACCTATGTAACTTGTTATAATTCCTAGATGATTAACATCACTTGAAGGTGGACTGCAATATTTTAATATTTAATTGTTGATATGAAATAAGATAGATATGAATTAGCTAGGTATGTGGTATCTTTTGTTAACATATTTCATTTAAACCTATAACTTAGGTATTAAGAGAATTTATCCTGTATTGATAAATGTTTATTATTCTTCTATTGTTATTATAGATTATTCTACATGTTACATTCTATTTAATACCATTTGTAGATTAGTTGTTTTATTATAATATAATTCGTTTTAATAATAACTGGTATTGACCAAGTGGTCGAAATTCGTACATCACAGTCAATACCAAACACTAGCTGTGACTCGCGGTTTCACTCGCTACTAAATAAGAAAAAACAAACATAGCGTGATGTTATATAGCCTATAACCTTCCTCAATTACAATAACAAATTAATGGAC
>DWLI01003576.1:0-11679 GCA_018249915.1 Cecropterus dorantes dorantes
ACAGTAAAAATTTAGTCATTTTGGTCAGATCCGTTTTTCCGTTCTATTCTTTGCATACGGAATCGTAAATAAGTATGTTACCAATAAAATATTACTCTAACTCAAGATGTTATTTATAAATAAAAAAAAAAACAAAATTAGTAATAAATACTAATAATAATAAAACTACTAATACAGTGAAGACTTAACTAATCAGGGTAACAAGTTGTTCCACTTAAATATATCCCAGTAAATTGTGGAGCATAATATGAAACGTAAGAGCACTTACGACTGCGCTACTGCGTAGGTAATACATAAATTAATCTCGGATTCCATTTGCTCAACCAACGTATGGGGTCTTACTTAACAGAAATGAAAATAACTTCTTGTTAAGAGTTAGTTGCCAGGTCTTAGACTAGAAATGCGAGTCGATGTGTTAATCTATATCTACCTACTTTTAAGTATATAACATTGAGTTGTCTGTCCGTGATTAAATATTATTCACTTCGGTATTAAAGTCGGTTTGAGAATTCAAGCTGATCTTGGAAAATATAGAATAATGTTACATTACAGATTAGCTGAGCTAAGTAGAAGCTGGTAGATCTCTTAGTGGTTCGGCTCCGTAAGCACCACCGCCACGCCTATTTCTACCTAATAACAGCAGTATTATGCACTGCTGTGTTCTGGTCTGAAGGGTGTGGTAAGGGAGACATACTTTCCGAGGCATTCCATCTTAGTCCTCAAGAGTAGCAACGCGCCTATAGCTAACTTGAGATGAGACTTTGATTTTACCTAGTTGATTACAGATGTCCATGGGTTTTAGTAACTTGCCATCAAATGGACTGCATGCTCGTTTGCTACTTCAGTCTAATAAAAAAATGTTTGAGGAAATGTAATGAACTCGCTCTACGGGTATTATTCGAATTCTAATAGAACTGAATGAAGAAATCTCAGTCTGACTGATCTTTGCTAAGCAATTGCTTACTATAAGATAAACCGTGTTTTTGTGCGATCCAACGTACTGAAAACAACTCGGCTTGGAAAACAGTCTGTTTACAAGAGATTGGTTCTGCAAAATGGCCGATCGCGCTCAATATTTTTTTAATATCACATTCATCCGATGTAGGTGATTTCAAAATCATTTAGGGTTCGAGGTGCCCTATTTATAAATCATATCAGGTTTAAAGGTGTGGCAAGGTAAGGGTTTCCAACTTAGACCTCTATAGTGGGCATCCATCCATCAGCCCTTGAAAGTCCACTGCTGGGCATAGGCCCCCCTAATCTGCGCCACTCTTACCGGTCCTGAGCCATCTGAATCCAGCAACCCGCCGTCTTCTTCAGGTCATCAGTCCACCTGGTTCAGGGCGGGCTAAACTCATTTTGTCCGGACGATGGAGTCGTCAAGGACTCTACCCCTTCGGTAATCCGTCTTACGAACGATGTGGCCTGCCATTACCACGTATTCGTGTACCGTATTCGTTACCGTATTCGTTACCACTCGTCACTTTAGTAGACAAGTAGGTTATTTTCATCAACAGGTGTAAAGCAAATAGTAACTGGTGTTGTAACTTAGTCCTCTGGGTTTTATCAACCAGTGTAGTTACGATACCCAGATAATAAACAGCGAATGGAAATTGAAATACAATAGAAATTAATACACCGCCGCACTTATTTCTTTGGAACCCTTCTGCTTTGTTAAAGATGTGTGGATGCCAGATAACGTAAGCATGACACCATCATTCTCTGTAGGAGTGGGATCACCGTCCCTAGACCCGGGATGACGACCTGCGTGGCGGAGCGGTCACGATACCGGTCTAACACGCTGTGAGTTCCGGGTTCGATCCCCAGCCAGACAGACTGAATGATTAGTTTAGATTCAGTTCTGGGTTTGGGTGTTTGTATTCGTCTTTGAGTGTACATGGTACCCACGACACAAGATAAAATCATAATGGGGCTATGAGTGTAGAAAGTGTGTGTGTGTGCTAATTGGGCTCCGAATAGGGCTCCGGTATCCCCCGTCCATGTATTTCTGTCTTTAGCAATTTTGCGCAGATCCGAATTACATCCAAGCCTACCTTTAAAATTTGTGTTCGATATTTTCCACAACTCTTCCACTAAAAATGATTGATTGAGATAAAAGATTAAACTTCTACGCAATGGTAAAGTGACGTTATAATGACGTCATCATCAGTAATAATGACGTTATTGTTCGATAGTGCTGTTATCGAGGTACGTAACGTCATGCCATGTTTTATATCGATATGACAATTCGATTAACACGAGACTCGCTACCGTAAAATGTGCTGAAGATGTTTATTTTTTAACGTAATTTTAAGACCTTAAAACCGTTTCTGGTTCGATTTTGACAGCACTACTGACACATTCCTTTTCTATCTTTTTGTTGTTTTTTTTTTTTTACGGAAGTAGCAGATGGTAATAGCTACTTCCACCCATGGACATCAGTAATCAACCCCCAAGACCAGTCTTACCTAAGGTTAGCCACAGATGCATTGCTACCCTTAAGGACTAAGTTGGAACGCCTCGTATAAGGGAGATATTTAGACTAATATTATCGCGGAACTGATACATTGTAACATGTTACCGGTACTCACGATATGTGGTTTTTGAATTTTTTGCCAATTTCGAATTTGCCAAAAGAAGCTCAAAAACCACATATCGTGTGTACCCGTAACATGATAAAATGTATAAGGGAGATACTTTACACCCCTCAGACCAGAACACAGCAATGCATAAAACTGTCATTAAGCAGGAATAGGTGTGGCGGTGGTGCTTCCGGAGTCGAACCACCGACCTTAACTACAAGTTTAATCATATTTCTTTAGATTACAGATTAAAAAGTCGCAGTGGCCACTCAACTTCAGGTAACTCATTTGAAACTTCTATATTGAAAATGGAAAAAAAGATTTGTATACTAAACTGTCAATCTATACATTTTGTTAAACTATGTATTTTCAATTAAATTTATTATCCATACCGCGTAAATTGAACTATTTTAGTTAGATTTTAGTTTAAATTTAATAGTTTCGTAGTGACATTGTAACGTAGGAAACTTAATAAGGAAAGTTCGTAGTAATTCAATAACTAACAATATTATAGCTTCGTTCAAAACATTCCCTATATGTGCGCTTGAGGAAATAATTATATACCTACCTGTATATAATTAAAATAGACTCAGTTTACATGAAAAGTATTTTTTTACATAATATGGAAGTAGCAAACGTGCATGCAGCCCACATGATGGTTAGTGGCTACTGCCGCCCATGGACATCTGTAATCAACCCTAGGTAAGATCAGTCTCACGTAAGGTTAGCCACAGATGCGTTGCTACCCCTGAGGACTAAGATGCAATGCCTCGGATTATGTCTCCCTTCAGACCAGAACACAACAGCGCATAACAATGCTGTTATTATGCAGACATATTTATAATATTACTATTATAAATATTACGTTATCCTTTATTAGTAATTATGGAACAGTATTATTTCTTTTTTTTAATACTGAAAAAGGAAAGTCTACATTTGATGGTAAGTGGTCACTGCCCATGGACATCTGAAAGTAACTGTAAATCGAACTGAAATGATATCTGAACTTAACGCATCTGCGAGCGACTTAGACAAAACCCCTGTTCTATACGAAGTTGCTTACAGATTTCTATAGGCGGCAGTAACCACTTACCATCACGTGGACTGCTGGCTGAGCAGATCTCCTTTCAGAGTATCACCAAAACTTCTTTGGCTTCCAGTATTACGAGTGATTTAAAAGACGTAATAAGACAGTCACTTATACGAAATGTTCCAATTTCATCCGTAGAAATTAAGTATGCTGCAACAAGTGAAAAACAATTAATTCAATTAACGATCGACTTAATTGTAGTAAGCAAATGACAATTACGGAATTGATACATTTTAATATGTTACGGGTTTCACGAAACACGGTTTTATTTAATTTCTTTTTGTCCATATTTTGTAAGAATCAGCATGCTGCTGGCAGTGAGCTGGTCACATATGTCGTAGAAACGATGGCTTATGTGGCAGACGAGTTCTAGAATGGAGACCACGAATCAGCAGACGTAGTGTAGGAAGCCCTCCGGCTCGCTGGATAGATGACTTTAGAAGGTCTGTGGTAGTGGCTGGATAAGAGAAGCGAAGGACCGAGCATTGTGGCACACCTTGGGGGTGGCCTATGTCCAGCAGAGGAATTACCGAGGCTGATGCGTTGATGATGATGATATTTCGACCCCGTTTAATGGGTCGTGGTCACGGCGAAACTGTACCCGTACCCGTTACATACTAAAAAGTATTCAAATTACAATTGGTTTTTCAAAAGCCCCAAATTTCGAATATCAAAGATCTTCCTAGCATTGGAATACAAAACAATAACTATGTTATTACTACTCTATACTTACTTATATATAAAAATGAGATGGAATGTGTCTGTGTGTTACTCAATCACGCAAGAACCACTGGTCCGATTTACATTACATTTTGCATGGATGTAGCTTATTTAACTGGCCAGTTTATAGGCTACTTTTGATTTCGATATTTTTCGCTAGCTAAAGATGGCACCAGCAGTGACAGCCTAATGGTTGAAACTCGGCCTATGAATCGACGGTCCGAGGTTCGAATCCCAGGCACCACTGATTTTTCTAAAATTATTTGAGTATTAGAAATTAATTATCACTGCTTTACGGTGAAGTAAAACATCACGAGGAAACCTGAGAGTTCTCTAAAGTAAAAAGAGAGTTCTCAAAGATGTGTGAAGTCTACTATTCGCCCTTGGCCAGCGCGGAGGACTATGGCCTAAAACTCTCTCATTCTAAGAGAAGACTCGTGCCCAGCAGTGGGACATTAATGGGTTGACAATGAATACATAGATTGAAAGGACCAATACGATTCGACTGGGGATATATCACCGTCACATCTATTTCTGACGTTTATAACAGTTCTAGTGTTTCGGGGGAACGATCACATATAGTAAATTTTTATAAATACGTAAAACTCGCGTTCTATTTATTGTTGATTGCCGATGGCCATAGGCGACAAAGACTACCTACCACCAGGACAACAGCAATACAGAACTAAACATACACTACCGCCACTTAAATTTTATCAAAATATTAAATCTTAAATATGAGACATTATAATATCACATATAGATGATCACAATTTTATGTTCATTAAAATAAATTACTGCGGTAACTGCTTAGAGCCAGCCCTGAGAACTGCCGATGTAACCGTTACGACGAGTACTGATAACGCTTTGATTTATTTCCCGGAATATTTAACGACAATAGACAATTGAAATTTATTATAACATATACCATTTACCACCGTACGTTACATGCAAATTTTCAGCTCATGTCTGCCATATTGGTGGTAATAGACAAGCCTACTTCCTATCGGGATTTATAGCCTTAATAAAGTAGATATATTTCAACCGCTGTATTGGCAATTATAATATTGAGTTTAAGAATGAAAATCTCAAAAAAAGATAAAGTTTTCTGAATTTAGTTGCGTTTTGGCAAAGGGAGATCTCCCGCCAGGCTAAGTGATCATGTCCTGGGGAGCGGCCGTGCTCGAACAGTCTCTGTTCGGACCTTGTATATATGCAAGATGTTGAGAAAACTCCGATAGCGTGTTTCAGAATACGGTGACGTCATCTGTTGATGAGTAGCGGGAAGTCGCCATAGCGTAAAAAACTGATGCAGATAGTTAAAAAGTATATAATGAGAAGCAAGTTTTAAATTTAAAAAAAATATTTTACTATCGTTAGTATAGATAGTAGAAGACGTTACTATGATAAAGCTAATTAAATTACTCTACATAAGTATCTACAGGTAGGTACAAGTTTCGTTCTTACAGTGTCCCGAAAGGCGCTTATCTTTTCTAGGTGATCTTGTTATTATTAAACAAGGCGCAAGTTCATCGTTGGAAGCAAACAATGTAGCTGTAAAATTAACAATAAAAAGTATCTGTTTCGAACGCAAAGTATATTTTTTTAATAGCAGTAGCAATATCACTCCAGCTGCTGGTAAATGGAGAATTATATGTTTTATCAAATAATTTTATAAATGAAGTATTAGAAATTAAGATAAAACCTGTTTTTATTGAAATAAGAAAAAACGATAGCGACCTATAGAGTCATTATTATTTGTATCATATTAGTTTTGTATTTACAACAAAAATGTTGGTCAGCGTTTCTAAGTTTTTTTTAAACAAATAAGCAAATATAAAATATTTTATTAAAAATAAGAAACATTTTAAAACACAAATTGCTTTATCGTTTATAATTGTATAGTATTAATTGGTAATTGCTATTGATTAAAGTAAGAATTGGTTTTCATCGAGGATTAGATTTACCGGAAAATCTCCGCTCTCAATAGCAACAATTGCGTATAACTGGGGTTCCTACCGACATCGACGCCGAGCTATTAGTGCATAGGAGCAAAATTATAGATCAGCTAAACGGTATACTACAGAATTAGCAAGCAACATACACCGCAAGCGATTACATTTGGAAGCGTGAGAGCGAACTACCCTCGGCAACTCCAATCGAAATTACAACAAGCACGAAGCACGACCGCAGTATCGCACCGGGACGACGCCGTTAACAATTTATTGGTCGGTCGGGCAAACGCTCCTTCAATTATTAAGCATTTAATTATAGTCAAGAGTACAGATAAATCGCGAGCAATTATTTCCAACTCCTAACGACGCAGCGGGTTGCCCAATGGCCGATATTTCTCGCGGCTTCCAATAACTAAAGGCATGGGCGGTGTTAGATTAGGTCCGTTCCAGTCACCGATATATCGTTTGTGTATCGATTTTACAAACTATACTATGAAATACGAAATGGCGAAACATCTTCAGTGTTTTTTTAACTAGAACAATTCAAAATTATTGATTAAATATCTGTAGTTTCCAGCTATTCGTATTCTAAATCATAATGATACTTTTTCCAGTTTTTTATAAAGATAGACGGTTACAAGAGTATTTATATTTTTTTTTAATTAAATTTGTTTTATTATCTAATGAAGTTTATTGATTTGTTTCTTTCTCCTTTCTTCATGAATACTGAAGTGTGTCGTAATCATCGAGATATCGATATCGACAATCTGTGTAATCGGTTTTAGTTCCGTTTTTGTACAACCACTACACACTTATAAGACCCAAGAGTAATAATTGAATTTCCTCCGAGAACAATTGCTTCGATTACAGTGCACCCCGACACGGATCGACGCCTAATGAATCTTCCGCTGTCTAGTTATTTACCGAGATAAACTCTGTTTACTGGATACATGCGCATGATTGCACGAGCTTCTAATAAATTAGATTTATCGGCGCACAAGATAAGTTCGAACGTGTGTTATGTGTGTTATAATGTTAACGCACCCAAATTAGCACTTCGATGCTTTCAAATACATGCCAGCGGAATTCGAATACTAATTAGAATGTTATTCAACTTGTGGATACACGGTTAATATTTAATTGCACTGAACCTGATTTACATGACTTTAGATCAGGATATTTTATATCTCAAGATTTTATACCTTACCTTAGTATCTTTATCTTGTTAAAACGTTATAATTTAATTTTAATTACCTACACTTAAATTAACTGATAATGTGTCGTAAAAAAACAATTATTCTATTGAAATTATGAAGCTGACCTACCTTAAAGTACACTATAAACCGTAAGCAATGAAAATAGCTTTTATAGAGTTTCAATGTAAGTAATTAAAATTGCTCTAGAGCCCGTACAAATATGTGTATGTATATGTACCTATATGAGTAAATTGTTTGTTATATACGAGTATGTATTGTATTATACGACATGTTACTAAATCTGTTTCACCACACATTGTAAGTATAATGTTACGTAGGCATTTTACTTTAACTCGTTTTCGCACATGAAGGACTCTCGTCCTTGATTCATTGTGAGACAAAATTGCCAATTGTAAATTGTTTCACTCCAATTGCTTTGTATCCACTTAATTATTTATATAAGCAAACGGTCATTTATATGAGAATGAATAATGACGCCACCGCTACTTTTGTGTATTTTACAAACACCACGTACCAATTTGTTTGAATACACACATTCAAGTAAACGTTAATATGTTTGGTTTTTAAAAATTAGTATAGGCTTATTTTAAGTACCTACTTAACTAACTTTTATTATCACAAGTACCTATCTATGTTTTTATACCACCAGTAACAATTACTATATTTGGTTGATGTTATTACAGAATATTAACTTATAACAAATATATATTAGAATGTTAGAAAGCCAAGGCTCTAAAATTTTACCGCAGAACTTGTTTTGACTTCATTGTTCTGTCAACAATCAGACATCGTGATAACCCAGCCCAGTCTTAAGTAGTTAAGTTGATTACTTCACCATAAGATTCTTTAAAGCTATAAAGCACGTAAAAGGAAATAATATCGATGCGATGGTTATAGAGATCTATCAATGACCTAAATACTAATTCGTTTTATAATAGGAAGCAAATCAATATCGAAATAGGCAGGCGGACGCACGCGCAGCCGATCAGCGCTGCTACCGTCGCTTCAATCAGCCGATGCGAGCTACACTTCACGATTTCAATATATTTTAATGAAATGTCAGCACTTAGTGATATCTGCATTATGTAAGGCCAACATGCTTTCGTTTTATATTCAACGTGATCTTATTTTAAGAAAAGATTATTGTTTACGCAATCACTTTTTTCATTGATACATACGTAAAAATGTCGTATTTAAATGCTTGGCTTCAGTTTAACTTTACATTATATGAGATTATCGCTGAAGAAATAAAAAACAAATCAATTATAATAAAAGCAAATGAAGCCTTTAATCGTTAGGCGGCAGTGATTGCAACGGAGGCGCGGATAGCGACTGGATGTTCAATATCTATTAGCGGTAATATCTTGGCGCAGAGATGGCTCTGGCCCAGATCTGGAGCCGGTCGGACCAGTTCTCCGGGCATCCTTGCGTAACAGCCGCGCGCCCGGTCCGCTTGCAAAAATGCATTACCAGCCACCCAAATAACACTCACGCCCCTTGAAAGCATTTTAAGATTCGCGAATAACAGAGTGCCGACCCGTGACAGGACCTGCGCACCGCAATATTCAGATTAAATTCATCGCCCTTGCGTAACGTGCACCGATTTTCGACAGTGAAAACGCATAAAGCGAGCTTTATTACCGAGTTAATATAAATCACGAAATATAATTACGCATATCTCCACCACGCCTTCGAATGACATGCAATTTTATTTCGGAAATTATACAGCAATGTCTTATTTATTGCGCTTCTTTTGATCATTAGCATACCTACTCATACCTACCTGCGCGATCATTTAGGAAAGAAGGCGACCTCGAATTTGAATTTTAAAAAGATGTGTATTATACAGGTACCTATAACTGCAATTTATAAAAATCTTGGTATCTAAATTGTATCTATGCTTCATTTATCAAACATAATATTATTTCCTACTGCATATCATTACTTTGTAAAATTATTACATTCAATAAATACGACTTATGTTGTTCCTGTAAACATATGTTCACAATCAATAATTTATTTAACTTCAATCTTAATTGTCATAGATTTATAAACATTTGAATAAGAATGTGATACAATATACATACGATCTCTGATCTACAGAACTTTGAATAACTAGTACGTAACGTAACCCTGAATCGTAACACACCCTTGTCGTTTAATAAATCTGTCTGTCACTTGATGACCGAAATGATATAATGTCTTTGTTCTATTCTCTCCATTCTGTGACTTATGGTTTAAATTGATCACTGATAACTATTTAAATACGCACACGCACATAGATCAAAACTAATCTATTCTATACAAGGTTGTTAATAAATTATTACAAGCCTACATTTATCTACATCGATATCTTTGTCCGGGGAGCTATCATTTAACCAACATTGTATGGTTCCCTAGGTACCGTCTAATAGGTTCCCATAACGGTTAGGTGCCGGTAGAAAACTGCAACATTAGAACATGATCTTCGTGATAATTTATCGGTAAAATCGTAGGATACACCGTCGAACGTGCGCGCAACCGGCCGGTGCAAAATGATTGTAGTTCGAACTCTACATCTTTGCGCCGGGTCGCCCTCTATCATATTAACGGTAAAGGAATACGCAGCTGCTTCTACTTACTATCAGCATTTTTATGCCCACGAAAGCTCTTTAATGTATTACTTCCACTATTAGCGAAATATTTTTCTATAAAAAGAAACGTATATAGCGTGACCGGTCCCTATTTAATAGTAAAACGTTACTCAATTTAAATAACTTTAGTTAATGCTTGAACAATTTAGAATTTCTACAGTATAAGCGTTTTTCGTTATAAATTTTAAATTGTTGTGTATTATATGTATCATATACATACCATAAACTTAATGTATCTAATTAAAATGAAGCTCTAAGCCTACGCATGCGAGTAAAATATTGATCGCCGTTAAGTGAAGTGTAAATTCTAAATGGACATAATTATATCACTTAGGCCGTTATGCTAGAGTCTATTAATTAATTCACGTCATGATTAACATGAAAGGGAAAGTAATGGATATATTATTTACATACAACATTTCAATATAATTCTATTTTGAGTTTGAAACCACTAGTGTTTTGATACCCAAAGTTGTATAAAGGTCTCACCTGATGGAGGTTTTAGCTAATATTCCTTTCGTCTGGCTTGGGTGTTGAATTTTTTTATAGTATGGAAGTAGCAAACGAGCATGAAGCCCACCTGATAATAAGTCGCTACTGACGCCCGTGGACATCTGTGATCAACCCTAGATAAGATCAAAATCTCGTCTAAGGTTAGCCACAGATGCCTTGCTACCCCTGAGAAGTAAGATGGAATGACTTGGAAAATTAAGTCTCCCTTACAGCCTTATAACCTTCAGACCAGAACACAACAGCGCATAACACTGCTATTATTAGGCAGAAATAGGTGTGGCGTTAGGTCGTCCGCAGTCGAACCAAAAAGAGTTCTACCATCTTCTGGTGACGATATTAGTGGGGTGTTAATATTGGGGTGGGGTATTCATATTACACGGGAAGACGCTTACGCAAATTGATTAAGATATTTTCCTGTTTATTTATGTCTATTTATCAGATAAACTCGTTACGACTTGTAATGGAGTTTTGATCATGTGATCGCGATATTCTCAGGCTAGTCAAATATGCAGACAAATTAGTAATCGCACGCTTAGATATATTAGTAAATCTGTATGAATAACGGTGCAATTTGTTTATACATGTATCATATTTCGTACTAGACTGTGTAGGGTTGTCGATATTAAATTGTTTGTTTAACCTTTACCTACAAGTACTGTGCTGTAACAAATAAAAAAGGTACTATTAATTTCCTAGTATCGTTTAAAAATACCTTTTAGTTTAAATTTAAGATTATATCTTTAAGCCTAGAAGTAGCAGTAATAAAAGGATTTAAAATATTTTTCTATATTTGCCTATAGATAAATAAGATATTTAAAATAATGTTACCATATATGATAAACATTTATCAGAACAATATTTATATTATCTATTGTATATTAACAGAATAGTAAAACTGATTGGTAAAACGTGTTTATTTATAGTCATCTATCTACTAGTATATTGCTGCTAACAAATACTAACAACTCC
>DWLI01003577.1:0-11678 GCA_018249915.1 Cecropterus dorantes dorantes
CCTGTCGTAAAAGGCGACTAAAAGGGGGCTTCCGGGGTTGCGGGCGGTAAGAGTGGGAGCTCAAACCGTCCAGTCGATTGACCCCGAGAAGGACGGCGGCATACGTGGTGCGGTAAAAATCCCACACAACCCGGCGTCGCTCCCACGGCGTCGAGTACCTTTTGAAGGTTTCCCCCTCGAAAACAAAAAAAGAAAAAAAAAAGGTTATGTACTTTGGTTAAGTTAGTAAAAGAGTAATTGTTGGTCTCAAATTTTATCTATATGAGATTTAATAAAGAAATTATAGGAAATGTATATGTTGTATACTTGCTGGGTTGTTGCTGCTACCCAAACTTGGCATCAATTTCAAATAGGATGAAAGTCGAATCTGAAGTAGGGTACAGATTTGTTGCTACTTTCTATTAAGCTGGTACAGCTCACACTACGCTACAACATTCTACAACCGCTGAGCTTACGCTTAAGGATTTTATGTATTTCATCGACCCCTTTCTAAATTTATAGTTTTTTATAAATACGAATTTTGTTTATAGAGTAAATTATATTTTCAGGTATTTGTTTGTTCGGGAATCTGGGCAAGTTATTTCTCATTCGGTCTTTGTTATGGATCACCCACAGTACTTATTGCTCAAATACGAAGAGAGAAGCTAATTCGACGGATGTCATAAGCCTTGAAATGGCGTCTTGGTTATGTAAGTAAATTTGTACATTAAACCATATGTCAATCCATTAATGTCCCACTGCTGCGCACGGGTCTTCTATCAGATTGAGAGAGTTTCCTAACGATGTTTACCTTCACCGTAAAGCAGTGATAATTAACCTTCAATACGCACAAAATTTTACAAAAACCAGTGGTGTGCCTGGGACTCGAACCCTGGACCCTCGATTGAGAGGCCGAGTTACAACCGTTCGGCTATCACTGCTCTATATTAAACCAACTGAAATTCAAAAATTACTAATACCTTTTGTCCGTAAATTGCCATCTCTTGTCTATCTAATGTTATATAAGGTTTATTATAAATATTTCTAGGCTAGAGAACTGATTAGTCGTAATGATCTTATTAATACAACACAAATTAAAATTGTTATTTTTTACAGCTTCCACCTACAACTACAGTGGACTGATATTCACTATTATCTTGAGTATACTCGCAAGACTGTACGGTCGAAAACTTACTTTTTTATTTATTTGTTTCACGGCATTGATCGGTTATTTAGTTTTCTACTTCAGCGCAACCACCACTCATATTCTTATTAGCGAAGTCATACATGGACCACTCGGAGCTTGTCATATAACAATATCTATTATGGTTCTTACGGAGTTTACATCCCCCAGATATCGAGGTGTATTCCTAACAATTAAATCGGCCACGTTCTTATGGGGTATGTGGGCAGCGAACACAATCGGCACCTTTTGTCATTGGAAAAATATTGGAATTCTCGGAATTGTGTGTATTGTATACTCATTTTTAACTGCTCTATTTTGGCCTGAATCTCCATACTGGTTGGCTCTTAAAACCAGATTCGAAGATTGTGCAATCTCTCACAGATGGTTAAAAGGATTGAGTATGGAATCAAAAGAAGAATTAGAAACTTTGGTTCAATCAAGAAAAGATTTCGAAACATCACCAAAGATATCGAGATATACTCTCAGAAAGTTTTTTAATGTTATGACTTCCAAAATATTTTACAAACCGATTGCCCTGTCGTTTTTGCTTCTGACATTATATCATGGATCTGGAAAAGTTTCATGCGGAATGTATTCTTTAGATATTATCAAGAGGATTAGCAAATCGGAATCAACTGCTTATAAGGGAATGTTGATTATGGATGGAATTACTGTTCTCGGGATGTACATTGGTTGCGGATTGTCAAAAAGGCTTAAAAGAAGAACTGTTTTATTAACCTCCTCTGTAGGCGGCGTGATATTTTTGTATTGCTTATCACTTTATGTGTATTGTATAAATCATGGTATTATTTCTGAATACGAAATTATAACTATTTCACTGTTAATGGGATATTCGTTAATAATTAGCGTTGGGTTAATGATTATGGCAACCACAATTATAGGAGAACTAACTCCCCTTAAGTATAGAAGTTCATTTCTCATAATAATCGGTTGCTACTCTAACTTATTGGTGGGTATATTATTAAAAATATATCCGTCTTTGCTAAATTATTGCGGGATTCATGGTCTATTTTTATTATTTGCATTAAGTTCGTCTGTTTGCGCAATATTAGCTTATAAATTGTTGCCGGAGACCAAAGACAAAACACTTCTGAAAATACAGGAAACTCTTTTAAAAACCAACACAAATATCGTTATCTAAAAATGTATCTATGCATGAATAAATTGAATCACACATGCATCAACTATGGTTTAGTCTTTTTTCTAACTTTTTTAACCTCTTAAACGGTTCACTTTGATCGAATTCTGGCAATACCGTCATAGCTATCTTAGCCTCATACAAATATGTATATAGTGATGCTATGCTATGCTATGCTATGCTTAAAATTCTAGTGTGATATGGCCACTTTATCCATGGTGTCCACTTTACGCGCACAAAAACGTCTTAGGCATGATAAAAGCGATTGAATCGGCCATTTCAAAAACCTCTTAAGTCACATTTTTTTCTAACATGCTCTTTTTGCTGAAAATGATTCCTTAAAGGTTGATGCGTTTACAAGAACCACGTAAGTCGATTCGAAAGTGCCCATCATAAAAAATAGACGATTTAAAACAAGTTCAAGGTAGCATTCTGGAAAAGCTTATGCCATTTTATAACAATATTTTCAGCAAATGATGAAGATAATCTAAATGTGGATGTTGGAGAATGTGACTATATGCCATAAAGATATTGAAACATGACAAATTAATACATGTAAACTGTTAATAAGATTATTTTTAAATATAATTATCACCTATAAGTAATAAAATATGATTATTACGATTGTTTTTGTTAAATAATATACCCTGTTTCTTGCTAAAACAACATAAGTCAAGAATTATTTTTAGGCTTTTTTTATTATTTCTATTAATAAACTGTAAAGATTATTCGCTATTTTCATTTTTTACCATTCAAATAATTAAACATAAAAAAGTCCTTTAAAACTCATTTGTTTGAGTATGAAATAGTTTATATTAATTTCTGAAAAAATTGAATTGAGTAACTTAAGAGTTTTAAAATTACCGATTCAATTTTAGTAATTATTTGCTTTGCTGCTTGACTTTGATGTGTGGGAGCAGATCACAACTTCAAATTCTCTGCATTTCAAGACATGATTTATCTCAAGGGATTTTATTTACAATAAGTTACAAAAATTATTACCAATTCTTATTTATCTATGTCTTGTACTTAGTTTTTCTGGTCTACTATTAAGGTCAGCAGACGATCCGCTTTGACGTCTTTTACTAAATATTACTGCTTTTGGATAATTAAAAAGTGTTAATTATCATCGTAAATATTATAAAATTTAGACCTTATATTAATTTCGTTTAAAAACATGTTAGTACATTTTATACCTTTGATTAAAATAATCTACTTTATTGTAATTAAATTCACTTTACAAAACTTGAAATACCTCGAAAATAATCACTAAAGTACCAAAGATATGATACGTATACCTAACTTTAAATGAACAGAAATTTGGTTCCGTATAACTGTTACTTCATTACTAATTTTCTTTTTTATAATTAAAAGTAACATTAATTGCAACTCATGGAAACAAAGAGAATGGAAAAAAATTAACAAAAGGGGCCTTTGTCCACTTTGATCACCCAATACCACCTGGGTGATCAAAAGCAACTTATTAGTCTCCTTTAGTTACCTGAGACATAAACACTTGGATATACAACTTCAAATAATATTTCATTTCGGTAATTTTTAATCACTTATGAATTATTTATTCTTCTTCTTAGAGTTCGGTAAAATAAACTACCAAAACGTCCATCGATTTGTGCGATTAACGACAAAGTCGTCTAGAAAGATAAAGTTGTTAAAATGTTGAACATTAATCTAAATATGAATTAATCTAAAAATGGTACTATATACTTCTCTTTTAGCCGAATATTTCATTATGGACATCAAACTTTCAATTTCATCTTGTTGGTATGCACATTGTATCAGTCAATATCGCTACCTTTTCTTGCGTTGAAGATCGCTATCCTGCTTGTAATGAATGATTCACCCTCTCTTTTTCCTTCAATGTCCGTCAATTTTGTGTCAAATAATAATAAATAAAAATATCGTTATGACCCTCTACAATTTTTTTTGGTCATTTTTTTATTTTCGACCACGGAATCCAAAAGAGATAAGCATAGTTCTATCGTCACTTAAGTTACGATTTTTTGATACAAGTTAATTTGTGGTACTAATGCTAGGTACTAATGAATGCACGTTTAGTGTAGCTTAAGAATTCTTAGAATGATATCACATATATAGATTCATAAGTATAAGAGAAAATAATGAGTTTAAATGATCTGAAAATGGAAAACTGTTACTATACTACTAATGTCATAAAGATACCTAATGAAAGAAAAGCCAAAGATGGGGAATCGCGGAAGTATCTTGGACGACAGGTAAGCATTTAATTTGCGCAAACCGGACAAGCTTCTTTTGAAATAGTTCCTGATTGCTATTAAATGGGCTATTTATTAAAGGCGAAGTGTAACAAATTATTAAAAAAACAAAACACCCAACTATTTCAAACAAAAACAGAAAAATAAGTCCTACAATCATAAAGTAAATTAAAAAAAGAATTTATAATATATTGACAAATGTAATAATGGTGGAATTTTCTATAACATTTGTGTATCTATTTTGATAATTTTATGATTGTTGTACTTATATTTCTCCTTTCATATTAAGTGGTCTGGGTTTAGTTAAACGTTTTTTGGGAATTTGTGAATATTTTTTCTGCGACTCCTTAAATTTTGTCATTAGCCTCAAATAGGATTAGACTAATATCTAACGTAGACGTAACTAATATCTAACGTTGTCTCTACCTTCAACTGAGTTGGAACGCCTCATACAAGCGTAAGCTTTACAACATTTTATTAATATCTGTTATAAAAAAGGGATGCTATTACCTTTCGGTTATGTTCAAAGGTTTTATTTAATTCAATACTCAATTGAATGTTTGAACTTTTCATTACAATTATATTTTTCCTATATTTAATTATATTTTCAGGTACTTGTTTGTTCTGGAATATGGGCAAGTTATTTCTCATTTGGTCTGAGTTATGGCTCACCCACAGTGCTTATTCCTCAAATAAGACGAGAAGCTAATTCGACGGATGCGATCAGCCTTGAAATGGCATCTTGGTTATGTAAGTAAATTTGTTTTTAAACTATATTAAATAGCAGTTTAAATAATAATGATAAATAATAAAATATTCGAAATTATAAAAAAAAACTTATGCATTGTTGTGAGTTAAAAAAAAATTCAAAGTACAAGAACATATTTAGACATGCCACTCTCGAGTTCCAAATTCGAAAGAGCGTGAATACCAGTATACAAAGGAAGTAAGAGAAAGAATACATTTAATGTGTAAACTATCTCCATCTTTTCTACATCTACGGTGATTATAACTGTGAATACACTAGCGTACTGATTCACAATATTGATCTTGATATTGATGAACGTAACAAAACGCGTATAATATAACATTAAAATTGATTCATTTTTTACAGCTTCCACCTACAACTACAGTGGACTGATATGCACCATTATCTTGTCCATACTCGCAAGACTGTGCGGTCGGAAGCTTACTTTCTTATTCATTTGCTTCACAGCTTTGATCGGTTATTTAGTTTTCTTCTTCAGTGAAACCGTCACTCACATTTTAATTAGCGAAGTCATACACGGACCTCTAACAGCTTGTCAATTAACAATATCTATTATGGTTCTTACGGAATTCACGTCTCCCAGATATCGAGGTGTATTACTGACCATTTAATCGGCCCTCTTTTTATTGGGAATTTGGGGCGCGAACACAATTGGCACCTTCTTTCATTGGAAAAATATTGGAATTCTTGGAATTGTATGCACTGCATATTCTTTAATAACTGCTCTATTTTGGCCTGAATCTCCTTACTGGCTGGCTCTTAAAGCCAGATTCGAAGATTGTGCAATCTCGCATAGATGGTTAAAAGGATCGAGTATGGAATCAGAGAATGAATTAGAAACTTTGGTTCAATCAAGAAAATATTTCGAAACGTCATCACAGATATCAGGATGTACTGTTGGAAAGTTTGTAAAGATTATGACTTCCAAAATATTTATCAAACCGATTGCCCTATCGTTTTTAGTTTTAACATTATATCATGTATCTGGAAAACTTGCATGTGGAATGTATGCTTTAGATATCATCAAGAAAATTAGCAAATCGGAGTCAACTGCTTATAAGGGAATGTTGATTATGGATGGAATTACTGTTCTCGGGATGTACGTTGGTTGCGGATTGTCGAAAAGGTTTAAAAGAAGAACTGTATTATTGGCCTCCTCTACTGGTGGCGTGGCATTTTTGTATTGCATATCAATTTATGTGTATTGTGTAAACCACGGTATTGTTTCAGAAGACGAAATTATAACTATTTCACTGTTAATGGGATACTCGTTAACACTTAGCCTTGGATTGATGATTATGGCAACCACAATTATAGGAGAACTAACTCCACTTAAGTATAGAAGCTCGTCTCTTATCATAATTTGTTGCTACGCTAACTTACTGTTGGGAGTATTGTTAAAAATATATCCATTTTTGTTAAATTATTTCGGAATTCACGGTCTATTTTTATTTTTTGCCGTGAGTGCGTCTATATGCACAATATTAGCTTACAAATTATTACCGGAGACCAAAGACAAAACACTTCTGGAAATACAGGAAAGTCTTTTTAAAACAAAAACAAATATAAAATCGTCCATAAAATTAATTGTACATGAATAAATCTAAGTAAACGCGTAGTAATATAATTTAGTTTTTTGTTTCCTTCCCTTGAACGTTGGTTGAATTGTGTATCTATCTCTGCATCATAATTATACCAATATAGCTTTGCTATGTTAAAAATTCAGGTGTGGTAATACTCATATAATGTCCATATAACCCGCAGGAAACGTCTGAAGCAAGAAGTGTTGCAAGAATAAATCTAGCAAAAAATATATCATTCTTTAATAACTAGATATATGTATAAAAGTGAAAGGACCTTCTGGCTAATCATCGTAGATCTTAAACTGCTATAAGTACAATCATGAGATTTTGTTTTTCTACAGCTGTACCTATATATTTCACAGCTTCATACGGTATTGGAATCTAAATTCCTAAAGTCGTATATATACAGTTTCGTCTGCAATCGTGTATATTACGAGACATGTAAGAGTAAAGGCAAAATTCTGATAATCCTGCTTGTGAATAATGTAACATACTTGTGAACAATGAAGAACATAAGTTTGTATGATAACAGTGATTTTGATAATACGTTATTTATAACGAAGAGTCGGGAACCCAAGGAAGTATTTTTGAAAGTTCCTAAATCTGTAAAATATTCGTATTATTTTGTATGATAGTATGCGCGCGTGAAGTCGAGGGCAGCAGCTGGTATAATAAATGAGTGACATCATCTTTCATTACTTGGGCCTGTATTTCCCCTCTGACTGGAAAGGATTTATTGCCAGAGACGACTAGCCGCGTTTGGTAAGTAAAAGTGTAAGTTCTGAGAACATTTTGAAATCTTCTAACTGCAGATTTCTGTGCGAGTTTCTTCTTAAGTACTAGTAACCTTTAGCAGTAAATCAGTATATTTTCCATGGAATTGTTAAAATTAACTTAAAATTAATTTAAAGATAAAAATAACTTTACAAGCTAATCACCTACATAAACGAAATTTTCACAGTAAAGTATATGAAGTTTCAGAAAATATTATTTTAAATTAAGGCAATTAATCATAATGGTAGAAAACTGGGTACGGCCTAAGTCAAATAATACGCATGACTTCGTAGTATCAAGCAACAAAAGCCATAACAAAACATACGACACGATATCGTGTTGTGGCACGTTACGTGGTGTGAAGATATGATGTCGTGTCGTGGAATTCAAAGATGTGCAACAAGATCGTACAACAAGTTTTTAGTAAAATCATTTTGTTTTCGTATTTATTTTCAGAAAGTCATTTTATTTAATATAAAATAATAATTGGTATGTCTTCTCTGTGCCTCCACCCTATAAGATTTAGAATGATGTCAATAGGATAAATTTGTCATGTAAACCAAACGTAAAATTCCGCTCAATATACGTTAGTTAGGAGCATTTAAAATTGAGTTGAAAGATTTGAGCCTCACATAATAACGAATCAATAAGATAAGTTAAAAAAATCCAAAACACTAAATTAATTCCTGTTGTCGTTTACGACATTGCAACGTGCCACGATATGTCGTGTCGCATGTACCTATGTTTTACGCGCTTATACGTAAACGTGATATTACGATGTAGGCCAGTGTTGTAATTCATTGTCATTTCATGACAAAGATGCGTCGTGTAAGGCAATACCCGTATATCTTGCATTAGATCGGAGATATTATCTTGTTTACCGAAATGCGTGTTTAAGTTTCAAATTTCATCTTCCATTTACCTGTATATAAATAATATGTGTATGTAAGTAAGTAAACACTTACATACATGCACATATTATTAGTATGTTTAAAGTTTAAAGTCAAAATGTGTATCAAAATGTAACAAAATGTGGATGTGTATCAAAATCAAGTGATTTTTAAACTAACAATAACTCTTTTGCAAATTAGAACGTATTTAGTTCGATCGAAGACCACCGCCACACCTATTTCTAGCGTGAAGCGGTAACGCCAACGCTGGAAGGGTGTGGCCGCCGGCTCACTTCATATGAGTCGACCATCTTGATCCCCGGGAGTGGCAACGTTGAACCGTTGTTCTTTGAAAAGTTCTTATAGATTTCCATGGAAATGTTATAAAAAATCGTAAATGAACGATGATAATTGACTCAAATAATCGTTTCATATAACAAGAGAATATTTTTGTTGGAAATGTATTTACATAAGATAAATAAGACCGATATATATGATATTAGACTAATATTATCGCGAAATTTATACATTTTAATAGGTTAAGGGTACTCACGATCCGGTTTGTAGGGTTCCGTAGCAAAAATAGGAACCCTCATAGATTCGTCATTTCTGTCTGTCCACCCAGCTGTGTGTATATTACAGCCACATTATTCGGAAATATTAAGACTACACGGTTTAAACTTGATAGGTTAGTGTATTCTGTATATCGCTTTTCGAATTTACATTTTTTTTTCTCAAAGTCGATTGAGAGACAAGGCTTTTCAAAGCGGTAAACGAAATGTCAAGGAATACTTTCAACAAAAATTGGTTCAAACAAGATACGGTTTTAAAGATATTATGGTACTTTTTCAAAAACCGAATAACATAACTTTGTAATTCATATAAACACTATGAAAAACAAAGTTATGTTGGTAGTTGTAAAACTGTTTAACTTTACTTATTTTATATAGCGTTTGTACGGAACCCTCGCGCGAGTCCAACTCGCACTTGGCCGGATTTTGCATTTTACCCGTATCATATTAAAATGAGACTGATATACCTACTACCAAAAGAGTTGTATTTAATTCTGTGTCTACTTGGTTAATTAGTGTAATCTACTATAATTAAGCTGACTATAACCGTTTAAATTCAATTATATTGGTAAAGTGATAAGCAGATATACAACTTAACATTACATTAACATTATATCTTAATATGCACATAAGTTGTCGTATCGAAACAGATAAACGTTTTATGCGAGTTTTCAAACAACAGAAGTCATTTTTTACCCGACTACTGCGAAGCAAAAGGGTTATGATTTTGACCTGTATATGTTTAAAGAAAAGCCGTGGTCGTATGCCACCTACTGTAGCAAAGCAGATTTATTATAATTATAATAATAAAATAAAATCAAAATGGCATACGACCACGGTTTTCCTTTAAACATATACATCTCTATTAGTATGACGTATAAAAATAAAGTTAAAATATAATACGTGTAACTTTGTTTATTTATTAACCGGTAATTTTTTAACAGTTTGTACATTATAATTTCCGCGGCGACTATTTGCTTGTTTTAAAGCGTTTTTAGTAATCGGGTTTTAGTTTTTGAACATTCTTTTTATTGGAAATATGGAAGTAGCAAACCAGCGTGAAGTCCATCTGCATAAAACGTTTATCTGTAAAGCAACGTAACTGGTACGTGAGGTAAGTAACTTCACATAGAACAAGAGTTCGATAAGAAGTCAATGCTATTCCCGAGGTATAAATGGTCGTCATAACAGCGAAGTATAACTAAAAACGTGTTAATACGTATTGTGGTACAGTGTGGTACAGTAGTGTATAGTAATGATAATAGGTATGATCAATATTATTAGATACACAGATATGCATAAGACGGTATTATGAGGTATTATGATACATATGATACGGATATCTTACCTGGGGTGCACTTCAACTTGAAGAACCTCATCGCCCACATTTAGATTTTCTGGTATCCTGACGAACTTGAGGTAGTCTCCAACAGGATAGAAGTTGCAACCTGGAATAACCAATTACATCAGCATATTAAAGATGGCTAAGTGACACATATATTATTAAGGGCCGACGTCCACTGACGGCTCGAAAAGAGATTTTAAGGACACTTTTTATATAAAAATTAAATAGCAAACGAGCATATAGTGCACCTGATAGTATGTGGCTAGTAACGTCCGTGGTGTTCTGTAAGCAAATTCATATAGAACAGGAGTTCTATCTGAAGTTGGTCACAGTTACGTCGACGCGAGGACTAAGATGGTTGCTTTATATATAGATAAGTGATATTAGGAATGTAAAAAAATACAGTAACAATAATCATCGTAACGTTGTATATTATAAGGTTATATATAAGAATACGAGAATGCTTTTAGCATTAAATCCGCCTTTTGTACCACATTTTAAGGTATAATAAAGTTTTAAATAAATAAATATATAAGTTACGAGTAGGTAAAGTTAATGAAGTACAACCGAAAAGGTACAACCACTTCATATATTATATTTCTAACATGAAGGAGTTCTATCGCTGGAAAGTTGTGAACTTGACTTACATATGAGGTACGTAACCGTTTTGGTCCTCAGGATTGACAACGCATCTGCAGACTTCAGTTAGAACACGTGTTTTATATAGAATGGATTGCAGATGTTCATGGTCGGCAGAGATCAATAATTGGATGGACTGCATGTTCCTTTGCAACATCAATCTTATACGAAGACTAGCTGACCCTCGATCGGAAAGGAAAAATGATTAAATTATTAAAATGACTATTAAAAAATAAGGGTTAATTTGTTTGATTGTATGTATTTTTATATGTTGTATCATAAAAATAAAAATAATAAAAATAAAATAAAAATTTAATTATATAGAAATTAAAAATTCTGTCTAAAAAATAAAAAAAAACTAGGGTTGTACTACCCCTAATATTTAGGGGGATGAAAATTAGATGGTCGATTCTCATTGATACCGGATAAGCACAAAAAATTTCATCAAAATCGGTCAAGCCGCTTCGGAGGAGGCAACGAAAACTGTGACACGAGAATTTTATATATTAGATTTGTATTAGATCGTGGTG
>DWLI01003578.1:0-11677 GCA_018249915.1 Cecropterus dorantes dorantes
CAAAACTTTTATATATTTCGTTCATTGCTTCAATAAAATAAAAACCTTAGTAAACAAAATAAAAACAGAAGTAATTCACACTTTATTGAACAAAATGTCATCAGCTAATGTAATTCGCACGCAACATTTACAAGTTGAACTGCCCTCGGCGTAATCCGTAAAGCGCTTACATTCACGAAGTTACATTTAGTGTCTGTAAACTGTGGTCTGGATGACAGTGTCACCATGGTTTCATGTTGATGGCGTTTGTGTAGCAAAGTGGAATGAATGAAACCATGAATTTAATTTTACTTCGCAACTCAATCCGTGTTTCTAGTTAGTTTAAGTGGATGTGTGTACCACACCCATAAATTCCTAAACTATGGAAACATTTAACATGCTTTCCTGGGTTCGGTACCCAATGTGTAAAAACGGCACCTTATTACTGGCACCTGACTTTATTTCTTGAACTAGCTAAACGGTTAAAATTTTCACAGATGATGTATTCATGTTGCTAGAACAATAAATACAAAAACAGAATAAAATAAACATTTAAGTGTGGCGTCCTTACAACAAACGTGATGTTGTAGCCGTTTTTTATAAATTATGGTACGGAATCTTTTGTACACGAGACCGACTCGCACTTGGCTTTGATTTTTATTTTATTTCATGGATGAGAATGGTCACGATTGTAACGTTGGTTGTAAATCACTACCTCCCATGGATACTAGTTGTTGTTGTAATTGACCCCAATCAAGGCAGTATTTGAGCAAGATCAGTAATTCTTTGCACCCGAGAACTAGGCTGAAACATTATGTTAGGATTTCTGTGTTTACCATTCTTCAAATGTTTTTACGGGACTATTGGTGGATTGGCCCTGATGTCAAACTGACGCTGCTGTCGAAGTTTCGTGTAATTACTTATACCATATTCTATACTTACTATATCTACACTACTTATATCTATATTTATATTGCTTACCATATTCTTTAGAAGATTCTATAGATGCATTGCATACCTTTTGTCATTACAGAATATGTACTTTTAATATCTCCCTACTCTTCTTACGTTTAATAGCAGTGATAGCCGAATGGTTGAAACTCATCCTCTCAATCGAGGGTCCGAGGTTAGAATTCCAGGCACGCACCACTGATTTTTCTAAAATGATGTGCATATTAGAAGTTAATTAACACTGCTTTACGGTGAAGGAAAACATAGTGAGGAAACCTACACATCTGACGATTCTTTAAACAGTTCTCAAAGGTGTGTGAAGTCTACTAATTCGCACTTGGCCAGCGCGGTGGACTACGGCCTGAAACTCTCTCAATTTGAGAGAAGACCCGTGCCCAGCAGTGGGACAATAATGGCTTGACGGTTTTGATACTGTTTAACTTTTTTAAACCTGCACTTCCAGGTTGGGAACTCTAAAATCATACTACTAAGCTATCACTGTGAATATATTTTTATAGATAATATCTATTAACAAATGTATAAGAAATTTATAAACATATAATTGCATTTTGTGACAGAAAACCAGTAATTGGATAACAAAAGCGATTAATTTATTAACTATCCATTATAGGAAATGTGTGAGAGACATAATGTAACACAATGTATGATATATATCTATAGAGACCAATAAATAGTGGGATGTCTACAGTATACGACGTTCGCAGGGTTATGTATGAATATTCCGTGGCCCCAATCTGTGCCACTTCAGCGTGTTTATCTAGTAGGGTTACCAACCTTTCCGCCTGTCAATACACGCACGACAGAATTATATTAGATACTTTAACGCAGTGTTTTTCAATATTATTCATGGCACGAGCCCCGTGTCATGAAGGATATTTATCGACTTTTTACCGTTCGCTATCGAAGCTTCTGTTTCGTTTAAAAATGTAATAGGAAATTAAGAATTGTGATCGAATTTTTACTACTGTAAAGACCTATGGCTACTGATGTACGTACAAATAAGAAAGCACGGTATTTTTACGCTTCCTCATCCAGGTAGTACTTAAGGATAACTTAACGTACTTACTTAACTGATTGTGCATCGTTATCAGTCTCTGACTTCTTTTATAGTATTTAAGTAGCAAACGAGCAAGCAGTCCACCTGATGGTAAGTGGCTACTGCCGTCCATGTACATCTGTAGTCAATCCTAGGTAAGACCAAAGTCTCACTCAAGGTTAGCCACAAATGCGCTGCCACCCCTGAGGACTAAGATGTAATGCCTCGGAAAAGTATGCCTCCTTTACCACACCCTTCAGACCAGAACACAACAGCACATATCACTGCTGTTATTAGGCAGAAATAGGTGTGGCTGTGGTGCTTTCGGAATCGAACCACAAAGAGTTTTACCACCAGCGTACGAGTATATTGTTTCCTCAAAACGCTGACCGTTATTGTTTTCGGCTGTACTTTGTAATGTAAATTGTAATCTATAGTAAGAGGTAGAAGGTACATAATTAACATGACAATATAGTAAGCAAAAATGTAAACGATGATATATGATTTTGAGGAAACATAATAAACTTGACTTGACGTGCAGTTTCGGGGTCATTTGCATGTCAAAGCCAAGTTAGTGTCTAAGAAGTTAGGCGTCCTGAACAAAGCCAAGCAGTACTTCACTGCGGGACAACTCCTTCTGCTTTATAAGGCACAAGTGATATGGAGTACTGCTCGATCTCCTGGGCAGGGGTGCCACAATACCAAAATGAATTGAATTGAGAAGCGCGCGATCCGAATCGTCAACTACCGAAGGATTACCGACCGGTGTTCTAAACTGTCGGTGATCCTTTGAGTCCTTTGAGTCTATGGAAGGACATAGGCTCTTTCTGCGTGTTCTACCGACTTTACAATGGTGAGTGTTCCCAGGAACTTCTTTCCTAATAGCCGAAGAATGAAATTCCATTCTCAATAACTGGATTCGTGGCGATCCTCCACGGTTCGGTTTGTTGGGTTACAGTTCGGTCCTTCCCGGGCTCTTCAAAAAAGGTGTAAAAAAAGAACTTTCTTTCAAAGCCGGCGATGCAGTGGCGACTCCCCTGGTGTTGCAAATGTCTATAGGCGACGGTGACTACTTTCCATCAGGTAGCCCGCCTACCTTATCGTTAGGTATAAGTATTAAAAAAAAACGTAACGTAAGGCGACTGTTTTCTCTTTGTTTGTTCAACGGTTTATTTCTTTGGAAGCCTGTAATAAACGTATTATCAACAACATTTGGAAAGGACAACAAGTCAACTTGTGTATGGCTTGCTGTCAAAAAGCTTCTCAAAATGCTCGGTCCTTTAATGCATTATTTTTTTTAAATTAGTATTCTAAAAATAACTAAGTTTTTGAGTCAACGAACATAATGTTTTTGGATATCTACTTAATTAAATACAACACCTATAAGTTCTAACGTGTGTTTTGCTATTTTAGTGGATAGAAACAAACACTGTTTCCACAGATAATTAGATAATCTTCTAACAGGAAAATGTTGCTAAAGTGGCAACATTGTTGATCCACAGCTAAAATCTGAGAGAATGGCGGGAAGGGCTTTTTAAACCCTAGATAAATAAATACCTTTTACAAACAAATGTTTCACTTTAATGCTTAAAAATTAAATATACAATAATTTATGAATATATTAATTTATTCCTGCTCTGCCCGCTTCGGTGAAGTTATAATCTGTGTGTCAAATTTCATAAAAATACGACCAGTTGGTGTTGCGTTAAGTAACAAATACACAGATACATCTACATACATTTTCGCATTCACATTAGTAAAATTTTTGATTATTTTTCATTAGACTACTGTAATTGTCCAGTTCGATTGACAATTAGGCACAAATTGGTCATTTTCTTCACCGTCAACCCATTATTGTGCCACTGCTGGCACAGATCTTCTCTCCGATTCAGAGAGTTTGAGGCCATAGTCCACCGCGCTGGCCGAGTGCGAATTGGCAGACTTCACATATCTTTAATAACTTTTTAAAGATCTCAGATGTATAGGTTTTCTCACGATGTTCTCCTTCACCGTAAAGCATTTTTAGAAAAAGCATAACGCTGTCACTGTTCATATGCGTATTAGAAGCTAATTATCCCTAATTAGCTTCTAATACGCACATAATTTTAGAAAAATCAGTGGTGTGTGTATCAGAGATTCAACCATTGGTATATCTCTGCTCTCATTTTCTTCACAATTAAGCCTAATTACGATCACAGTGCAAACAATAGTTATCCATCTTAACACAAGCGATTTCAAACAACCTTACTTACCATTAACGACATTTCGCAGGTGATTGTCATTAATTGGAGAGCGCTTGAGAACGCGGTTCATTCAGATGGCTCTTCACTAGTTTCAGATTGTAATCAAATTGTTTTCGGTTTAAATTTTCTTACACATATTTTCATTAACACTTAAGTTAATGTCATCTGTAAATACCTATAAGTAATGTACATATTACACCTATTAGTTCGTTAAATATTAGCTGTTATGATACATTAACTCATATTTATGTATTTTAGTTTGTAATTAATAAATATTAAGTAAATGTTAAACATTAAAAGTAATAATAAAGGTATAGATAAAAATTAATGTGTGACTTTAAAAAAACATATTAATATTTAAATAAAAGAAAAAAACTTATTTCGAAAGGTAGGAATCCAACAAGTTCCCTTTAGCGGTGTCTACCAAAGACCTAAATAGGTTAGGTTGTATAACGATTTATGTCGCAAAGATAACGATTTATATTGCCCCATTGATTTTTTTTGTGTAAAATAAAGAAAGATGCCTATGTCAATAAGCATTTACTTCGAAATGGCTTATGAATGTAGGTCTACTTTGGTGGCTCGAATATACGACCTCTTTTTATGCGCAAGATCGATATTATAAGTAGGTACCTTACGAGTTTCATATCCACAGCTTGTAGCTATAACGAAACGTACTTCGGATTCGATAGAGACTGGTAAATGACTGGTTCATTGAAGCCATAGTACGTACAATTTTCTTTCATATAGAAATGTTTTAGATTTATTATTCGTTCATAATAGCTCCGTTCGCTTTAGAAGGGTCCTGACGATAGGCCTGGTTAAGTACAGTTTTCACTTAAGCCACGCTTTAAGAGTATATATATTACATATAGGGTATATATAGAGTAATATATATTATCAGTTCGGCTAAAAAAATGGTACGTTTACATTATATATATATTGGGGTGCTCAAGCATAACAGGGATTCCAACTTTAAATACATGGTCATGATGTGGTAGGCCAAAGAGCTAATCTCTGTAGTTCTGGGATCAGAAAAGGGCTACGGCATCCCCAGCCTGCCGTAAGAGGCGAGAAATAGGGTGCTTCCGGGGTTGCGGGCGGCAAGAGTGAGAGCTCGGACCCTCCACCCAGATGTCCTCGAGAACGACGGCGGTATATGTGGTCGTGAAGATAAGACGGTGCGGTGGGCCCGCCGCTCACCCTGGTGGAGCCCGATGGGACTCCGGTTGTGTTCTTTCAGAGACCACCGAGGGAGTTTAGTGCGGTTTCCACACAACCCAGAATCGCTCCCACGTCTTGGGTACCTTTAGATTCGTCATTCTCGAGAACAAAAAAGAAAGGACAGAAGGGCTCAGAGAATATAATAATTCTTGAGGATAGTGCACTGTATTCTCAATTATCGAGAGCATTTTCAAAAAATATATTTTTTTTTCATTCACTTCGTTTCTGGGTGACAATAGTCTTCGAGCAAAGCCGTTGAAAATTTCTTAAATATATTTCCCGGTCTTGTCAAGACATAGGTTTTTCCGATGCTATTCCCGAGGACTAAGATGGTCGATTCATATGGAAATGAGCTGGTAATTGTAAGTAACGTAATTAGTAACTTGAGGTCTTGTCGAACATCTGTAACTCAGGATAATATCAGTCTCATGTGAGGCTCGCCACGCCATGTGTCGCTACTCCTAAGTGGTACGTCTCTGAAAGTGTATCTCCTTTACAATATACTCAAACCAGAACTAGTAGGGCTCACTCTTATTATTAGGCAAAAAGAGGTGTGGCCCTTGAGCTCACGGTGTCGAACCACAAAGTACCTGTCGAATAATTAATTATTCTAACCTGAGAGCAAAATATGTATAAAAATGTTTAATAATGAAAAAACTTCTGGCTGCTTTATTATAACCATCGACAATGGGCTTCTTTTAAAAGTCCAAAAGTTTCCCAAGTCCATAAAAAGTCTTCTCTCCTTGAAAGGGCCACCTAGCTTGTTGTTACCCTTTTACGGTATTTAAATATACATTTATTAAGAAAGGTGACAACTACAAAGTTTCAAACATGATTAAGCGTGCACTTTTCGTACATAAAGAATTTCTGATTACAAAATTAAAATTTCAGTACTACGAAAAGAATGAGTTAATAAGACGGTTATTTCAAAGATATTTCAATTTCATTCCAGCGTACAGCCCTTCAAGGTTGTTAAAAAATCCAACCATCTTAATAATTCTAGTACGCTGTTTCAATGTTCATAATTGAAAGGTCAGAATAAGTGGAATGTAGGAGTCGATAAATGGCACTCTATTACATTATCAAGTAACGAAGTATCCACTACTGCTGTTTGCTCATCCTTGACTTTCTGGTCAAGAATATCCTGTTAATTGAATTATCGGAAATAGCGATATCACCTAGCGAGCCTGTATCACCTGGTAAAGCTAATTCGTGTAATATTTATAGGAGAATACCTAATAGGTATAGTATACTAACCTATAGCTTAGTGCAGCCAGTGGTCGAAATTCGACCATAGAGTATTATTTTATAACACATTATTGTCAATAGATATTAAAAGAAGAAAAAATTACTAATTTTCAATTTTAATCTTCTTTGATGCAATGTTCTTAAGTTTTGTATATATGTAATCCTCATCTGTTAGTGAAACATTCTTCTTTTGTCACTTGAGGGAAATGCATTCAATTTTTTCTTATAAGCAATTTCTATTTTTATCTATTAAAATTAATCGCACTAGGTTTAGACTACCAGACAGGATATTATAAGATATTGTAGATAACAATACGCTTATTAAAACAAATTTAAAGGTGGTACAATTTTTTGCGGTTCGACTCCGGTAGCACCAACGCTACACATTTTTTCGCCTAATTTCAGCAGTGTATATTTCGCTGTTGTGTTCTTGTCTGAGGGGTATGTAAAGGAAGACATACTTATACGAGGCATTTCAACTCTTCATGGGTATCAACGTATCTAAAGCTAACATCCGATAAAACTCTGGAGTTAATTACAAATGTCAATGCGCGGCAGTAGACTTAACATCACGTGCAAGAAATAAAATTCTTTGAGCGTCAGAAGTCATATAAATACGTCGATAATCAATAATTTTCCAATTTATTGTACATTATAGGACTGTACGTCGTTCATGTCGTTTGTAGTTCGTTTGTAGTACATTTTTACACTACATTTTTTACCATTAATGCACACCCCACAATTATTTATTGATGGTTGGACATGTTAATAGTCATACTGTTGCATCAGCACACGTGGAAGGTGACCCATGTGTATCTAATTACATAGGAGAAGCTTAACATGCTTTAACAACACCGTACTTACGCAATTTATGATATAAATGGACGTTGGTGTCACTGCCAACTGTAAGTATACATGAGGGTTGGAACTAGGGATGTTATGAGGCTACGTAACCGTAACCGAAACTGTCGGATATCCGAAATAAAAAAATCCGTAACCGTATTCGATATAAAGGTTTCGTTTCATCTCGGATCCATATGATTTTTTAGTTTTAATAACCAATGTCTAAAATTGATTAGGTTATTATAATGATAACTGATATGACTAATAGTAATAGCAAATGATAACATAGACATAAAACTAAATTAGTACCTATTAGAATTTTACGTTTACTATTTTTTTTCAATATAACATCAACCGTTATCAAACTTATCCGAAACTGGCATGATATTATTTCTATATTCGTATCCGGATCCGAAATTTAATATTCATAACATCCCTGGTTGGACCCATTTGACTTGGAAGTAAAACAAAGAGTAATTAAAATTAAAGTTCTTTATGATCTCAAATTACTTCCTCAAAGAAACGCGCAAGAAGTAAGAGGTAACTCGTAAAAGACGTTATATTCGGACGTGAGGTTGACGCTTTTCTTAAAGACGTAAACCCTTTCTAAGGTTGCGTACATCAAAAATCACGTTGGCGGCATGGTCGTCGCTCCCTAAACAAATATAAACAGAACAAAAGACATAATATGGTATCTTTCGTAACCTGCAAGTCTTAGAAGAATTGTTGGATACAGAAATTATATTTATCGTGGAGAAAGTTAAACATGTAAGGTATCATGAAAGTCAGAGACAAATAATACCTAATTCGAATTCGTGTAGTATGGTTGTATTGAGACTTTGATAGATTACACAGGTAAGGTTACCAAGTACCATTGAATACTGTCGGACATTTAGGGCTTTGTCCGGCTATAGCTAAAGGAGGTCTTATACTTATTGTAATAGCAAACAAGTAAATAGCAGCACGGTGGCAAGTGACCTCTGCTGCCCAAGGACATCCGTCATTGACCGAACGGCCAAACGAACAACAAAGTGTTCCACAACCTTTAAACTTATGGATGATTTAGTTATTTTTTGACAACAAACCGGATACGTAATAATTATATGTGTTTTTAAATAATAACATACGAACTCTTCAGGCAGATAGCTCCGATTCTAATGCACACAAAGGACAAAGAACTAAATGACCTCATATATCACTTTGAATGTTATTATTTGAAAATAAAAAAACGTTCAAATCGGTCAACATGTTTGAGCTACGGTTCCACAGCAAGAGACAAATACACGCAAACAAGCAAAAACTGAACACACGTCAAACTTATTTGTGCAACGGTGGTCATTGCACAAATAAGTTAGACGTGACGATTTTGAAGGGTGTGGTATAGAGACATACTTATCCAAGGTATTCCAACTTAGTCCTCAGGAAGTAGCAACGCAACTGAGGGCAGCCTGAGAGTAACACCTTGGAGTTCATAGCAGGTGTCCATGGGCGTCAGTAACTTAGCTTCAGTTGGGCTGCACGCTCGTTTGCTACTTGTGTATTACAAGAAAAAACTAAACCACCTTTAACTCCTAACAAATCCTACTTACTCAAAAACTTTTCTATTTGTTAGTTTCTTCGCAAGTACTTATTTTAAGAGAGAGCTGCAATTATCTTCAGCGCTTCAGGAAATCGCAATTGCTCGTCATTTGCAAAATGATGCAAATAACAGCGTCCTGTAATTTTCTTTAATGTAGGTCGTATGAAGGAAATAAAGTTTGAAACTGCTTTTATCTAATAGCGTTATTGCGTTTTTGTTCCAAGAACATATTACATGTTGTTAAATATATTATCGTGGTGTAGTTAGTCGGGAAACGTTTGATTTAGTACATTCGAAACAAAATCGGTAGATTCACGTAATTTTAAGTAAAAATTTAGAAGTAGTAAACGAGGATGATTTCCACCTGATGGTCACCAGTGCCCATAGACATTTGCTAATCAACCCCCGATAGGATAAGTTTTCCCTGAGGTTGGCCACAGATGCGTTGCTACTTCTGAGAACTAAATTGGAAAGCCACGGATACATATCACATACCAAACACACCAGCTATTACTAGGTAGAAATAGCTACGACCACCAATTTGTTGTGTTATATTTGATTTAAGCTATCGTATATTGACGAGTATAACATATAATTTAACATACACTGCTTGCCTAATATTATATTAAAGATAGTACGAAACGTATTATTTGTTCGTGGCTAACAAGTGGGGCGTCGTCGCGTGACCCCCAATGCTCTAGAGAGCATTTTGTTAGTCTTTCCGACAGTTGGAAATAGAGGTGTGATAAAATGGGTATATTTAGTAACCACACAAATTAATCAAAAACTTTATTCAACTGCAATGTATCATACTGCTTAACTTTCGGTGGTCCATGGAAATTCTAACTTCTTGACAAGCCCCGGGAGTCATTTATTACTAACTACGTAAATGTTGCTTAAATGATATGTCATGTGAGTCTAGATTTTTGCAGAAAAGAACTTGATTTCCGAAAATAGGGATCAAAACCAAAATCATCCCATTTTTTCTCAAAAAGTTACTAAGTTACAATATGCTAGTCCTAGTAAAATCTTTCTGGATTTGTAATTGAGTTGACCTATTTGTCGTTTCTGATTGCGTATTTTTTCTAGTTCTGTGACAAACACGCACGCTTTCTAAACTCATAGCCCCGCACTAGGATTTTCTCCTGTGTTGCGGGTGCCATGGACACACAAAGACGAATGCACAAACACCCAGAATCAGAACAGAAATCTTAATTCATCATTCGGATGTCTGTCTGACCGGGAATCGAATCCGGAACCCATTGCGCGTCAGACCGGTATGGTGACCGCTCCGCCACGCGGGTCGTCAGAAAGTAGAGTAACCTTATAATTAATTCCGATTTCTAAATAGTTTTCTTAGTTCATGAATATCTCCTTAATAACAAAACAAAATTTTTCCTTCATATAAACAGTTTGTCTGTGTTTAACTGGCTAATCTTGAAACGTGTAACTGAAATTGACCTAATGTTAACGCAATGTCATAAGTACTTTTTACCTAAAATATTTTTCTTTTGTACTCTAAGAATACTATTTACGAAAGTGCATGCGGTATCCAAACACGCGGCAGCGTGTTGCCAAGTTCTCTGGCAACATAGATTATACTAAATTTTCATATACAGCGCTTATCAACGTGAACGAACATAAAAAGGCAATTGTACGAACGTTCGCGTGACTATTGCTTTAAAAGCTTTAAACTTTATTCATTTGCTTTTTGTCACATATGAACTGCGTAGGATGAACGGATTTAATATAGCAAATGTTTCAAACAATTATGTCAAAGGGAGAATAAAGTTTCGTTAAATCTACTAATGTTAATTGTGACGATAAGGTTAAGTATTTTATTGTTAGATTTTTGGTAAATGTACAGTACATACTTATGTCATGAACATATGTATATGTATATCATATTCCTACTGTACGAGCTACATCCCGCGGCTACGCCTGCTTGGGTCATGAAAAACGGTAAAAAGTATCCAGGTTATAAAATGTGTGTTTAAATTTCCTCAAAAGCCAAGCAGTAGTTTTGTATGAAAGAGTAACAAACACACATACATATTTACAAACTATCGCTATAATATTAATGTTTATAACAGCAGCGATAGTAGAGCTGTATAAATTAGGGGTCTCTCACGTTATGGGTTCAGCCTTTTAGTGCACCAAATACGTATTATTTCTTGATGTTGTGAAAACATAAAAACTAATCGGAAAATTATCCGTTAATGCTAGACTAAACAATAACAAGGAAGCCTGAGAGTTCCCTAAAATGTTTACAAAGGAGCGGTGAAAAGTTCTGAAAGTCATATAAACGACTTTATTATTGTTGCCTTAGCCCTTTTCTGAGAGGAGTCACGTGTCCAACAAATGAATTCGGCTTGACAATGGTATTATGATGAAGTACTTTTATAATTGCAAATTATTACTTAGTCTGTTATCTTAAATTAGTACTTACTCGCCCAGATAAAAATAAATGAACATAAGCCTCCGTGAATTCCTATAAAAGAAAAAAATGGATTCATTTTTAATAGCCCAAGATAAGAACCAGGTGGTAGAACC
>DWLI01003579.1:0-11676 GCA_018249915.1 Cecropterus dorantes dorantes
TACCATCAGGTGGGCTGCATGCTCGTTTGCTACTTCCAAACTATAAAAAAAATCTAGCGCTCCCTTATGTTTACTAGGAATCCTAACGATCCAAGTGCGACCCCTCCTCCAAGTCCAATGTTGGGCGACACGCCACACGCCACTCCGGACCAGACGCCGTTTTGGGACACGTATGATACCATCAATCAGCTCTACATGGAAATCAGTAAGTAGCGTATTCTTGTATTATGTAATAACTTTGATGATATAATATTATAGCCTGTTGTATTATATTATAACCTTTCATTAAAAATGTTTACGTAAGTAGGTACATTACAAAAAGTCTCTGAAAAGCATAGTACTTGATATTTGAATAATATTATTAAGTATGTTTATAATATTAATTTTTGTTACGTAATTGTAGACTGATTTATTATATTTTTATTTTGTTCAACTTTACTTGACTTGTAACTGATTGGTATTGTATAGGTACTTTTGTTCTGTGCAGTTTTTTATTTTCAAAATCTAGGATGCAAATAAGAAAATTGTACGTACTGTGAACAAACTTTAAGAATGTGACATCTCCAATGTATGCATATATTTGCAAATCCTTTATTCAGCACAATGTCTATAGTATTTCAGTATAAGTAGGTTGCAAAAGAAATTAATAATAGATTTTTATGATCTTCTACGTCGTGAGTCCCTTAGCGCGAACTGATTCGCTATCAATATTATTTAGAGAGTTCGTATAATAATTATAATATTCGTAAAAAAACATAAACTATTATGTTTTATTATAGTAATATATTATGTAATTGTCATTTTTTTGGATAATACAAGGCAGTCATATTTTCCGCTAATGCAGTAAAATGGCGGATCATATTCCGTATTTCATAAATAAACTAATAGCAGGCCATATCATATCATTAAATAAATACGGTGTAAAAATGGATAAGAATAAATAACTACATAAAATGTGACCTGTGATCTGAAAAAACTCAGCTCGACTTGATCCATTAGCTTAAGTTATTCGTTTGTGAATTATATTTTTATGGAAGCGGTGAGTGTTGATTCTTTCCTCGTTTCTGCTTTACAAACGAAAACCTTTCTGATTCCTAACATGGAATATTGAAGTCGATAAATACATTTGCAATTTGCAAAGGATTTATTTTAAAAATATCATTTAATTTATATTAATTTGTGTTTTTCTACAGTCTTCAGAACTATTCTTACCTCGTGCGTGCACTTTTTGTATCATCAATCATCGAGTAATCATATCCTGTCTTTAGTATTTTTAGTATGAGACGAAGTCAGGTCGTAGGCTTACGATGTTGGGAATGAGTAGCTTTTTACTTGGTATATTTAGAAGTAAAAAGTGTAACTTATTCCATTAAATAAATTACACTTTTTGCTTCTAAAAACAATTTATTTCGGCGAAGGTCATCGAATATTACGTTCATTATTATCATTTAAAAAACCCTAATGACCCTTGTTCCTTGCCAGCAGCACATCAACGTCACATAAAGCTGATGTACAAAGATGACTCATTATAAAGTTTGAGGATCGTCGTATTGCTGGTCCCGTTTGTACCCATGCCTCATTTATATCAATTTTAAGTAGAAAAATGTACTGAGAATCTAGAATTTGTGTCTAAATTCACATAATAGCTCTTTATGAGTTTAAAAGAAGGTGTTATGTTTAATATAATGTGATTTTCTGAAATAATTTCCTAAAATAAACAGTACAAGCAATCTTTGCATAAATAATCGAAATTAATTCCAGAATCATGTTTGAATTCCATGTTACAACGGTCATTAACGATTTTTATTTCAAAATTCATATGTTGTTTACACTTGGAGCCCATAAACGTCTCATAAAACACAAAAATGGTTCATTAAAAAGTTTTGGGATACATTTACGAGCACGGATCATTTGTTTCAATTTGAATTGGGAACGGTGCAGGCGGGAAGCCGGAAATGAGGAGTCACTACCGCGGCCACAAGATGTCGCTGTGGCTGTCCCTCATCCCGCAGCTGCACCGACCGGGGCCCGATTTGCCCGATGCGGCCATGAGACACCATCATTTTCAGGATGACAACGCGAATTATTATGAAGGTAATGGTTTACAATTTATAATGTAGATACATTGTATATTCATAGTTTTAGTACTATCAACATTTTACAATTTGCCGAGAAATTAAACTAAGTATTTAAGGCACCTTAAGAGATATTTGATCTTGTGTAGATATTACCAGTACTGCGTAAATGAATCTGGTCCAGATTTTATGTGCTATTTAAAGCTACTTTAAATCCTTTTCAAAAAGGTAAAGTTAGCCTTAGTGACATAAATCTTTAAATTATGAAGCATCATAGCAACGCCTTAGATAAAAGAAAACAGGGGTGTATGTGTGAAATATAATATAAGCAAGGTTACGCAAATAAAAAATAGACAGCAGTGGGGGGGGAATCGGAATATGATTGATGGCTCAGTTAGTTTAAGACTTTTATGCTCAACTACAGACACTAAAAAAGTCGATTGAAGAGTACTCGTAACTTATAATACTAAAATGTACCAGTTAGTTCGTTGTTCGGTGTAAATGTAAAAAGCAACATTGAACCTAGGTGTGGTGCGGCCGCAGTCGAGTTCGCGCGCGCACGTGCCGCATGTGGCGGGCACGGCGGGCGGCGGCGCGCGCGCTACGCCGGCGCCGCGTTCTTCGCCTGCGCCGCCGCCCGCGCCGCCGCCCTCCACCGAGTGCCCGCCCAACGCGTCCGCAACTCCCGTCCAGAACGATGACGCACTCCTCCGCCGCCTCGCCTCCTCTCACTACCAGTCTTACACTGCCGCGTTGACGGTCACCATCGCTGTCGGCTGCTTCCTCCTGCTCCTCAACGTGCTCATATTCGCCGGCATATACCACCAGCGAGGCTCGCGTCCGCGCCGTCACAAGGACGATCTCGCCGAGGCCGGCAGCTAGTCCTCCTCCGATAACTACGATGGTAAATTAGATTATGAGGTGCGCGCGTTCGACGGAAAGGGCTTCGGTTTCGATTGTAAGTCGGCACATGTTCCGCGTGGATCCGGTTCCAAGTTCGATTTGAGGACGTTATCCGATTGTGGTGAACCAACGTTCGGTGAGTACAGTTGCTACGATGAGAAACACAGAGCGGCTCGGAGTTCGTTACCAGACGTGAGTGTCGGCAGTGCTATAGAAGCGGGTAGTGTTGTGTGTATCGATACTCAGAAGCCGGATATTCAGAAAGTGGAGGGGCGGATGCCGGACCCGGTGGGTAGGACGAGCACGTTCGAGCCTCGCGTTGTGGACAGTTCTACGCAGGTAAAGTTTGGCCCGGGACCAGATTGCGTGGATGCTGCAACTGAGTCTAATGGCGATTCAGAGTCCATGACCGCGGGAGGATCTGGTATCCTACGCGTCCCTCCTGCCCCCACCACACCCGCTCCTCCAGGTATCATGAAGAAAAGAGTGCAAATACAAGAAATATCTGTATGAGATTTGGACACACTTGACATTGTCGAGGTTGTTGTGAACGAACGGACAAAGTTGTGATTTTTAACTTAACTTATAACCGTGTAAATAGCGTTTATTATACTATTATTATATAAATGTATGTAAATAAATATATAAACGTCAAGTAAATTTAATATTCGTGCGTATGTAATAAGTAGCAAGGCTCAGCCTTATTGCAAGTTGTGGCTGTAAATATTATGTCGGTTGGTAAACACGTCTTCACTTTACCGCGCTACTTGCCATAGGATCGAAAATGTAGGAATATGTACCAGTAGATGTTATTCAAAACAAAGTCATTTCTTTCATATGACTTGTGATGTAAGTGATATAAATCGCGTCACAAATGTGGTCATATTTGTTACAATTTACTCATTAGGTACGTACAAGCAACGATGTCCTGTGTTTTGGAAAACTATTTAATATCAACGTCTACTGCTATTTTATTCCGGTATATTCGAGCACTATATCACAAAGGATTAGTAGGCTCTTGTGAATGTAATCGTAAATATAATAATTGTGAATATTACAATATGAAACGCGAAAAAGACTATCGATTCGATTCACATTAGGTGTACATATATAAAGCAATTATAATTTATCGAACAGTGTTTCAGAGTAGCGAATAATCATTTAAAATATTGCATAATATGTTGTGATTTTTGTAACGTTAATTTAAGTAAGGTGTATTCATTTGAGTAGTTTTTGATAAGTAAATGTTGAAAACTAAATAGAAATCGACAAATGGACGAGTACACGCACTAAGTCTTGTATAGTGTTCCAGAATTTCGTGGGTTAATATCATTCATCAACTTTTTACCTGTTAAAATAGTCAAAGGTATACAGGGTAATAGACCTCAGCTCCGTAAAAGCACTACCTACTCTACCGTTTCTTTAAATTTAATATTTACGTGTGGTTTATTATAAAATATGTATCTGTGTGTATCGACGTGTAACCCCTTTTTATATTACACCAGCTGTTTGTTCGCGCGTAATTCTGAATTTGGTAGGAAAGGTAAAAAATAATGGTGGTCCACTATGAGTACCTTGGGACCATTTGGAGTTGTTATCGTTTAGTTCACTTTACTTTGTTATGATTTAATTATCGATTCTTTTACTTATTTTGATATGTTCGTGAGTTGAATAATTCTTATGATATACCGTCTTTTTCCGCTCCTATGAAGCGTTACAGTGTTCAGCTTAATGTTGTGGTAAGTTATAATAAATTTATTTTTTATTTTTATCTTTTACGTATATGGTCAATGTGTTAACCATTTACCTCTTTAGGCTGTATTTAAAAATTGACATGTAATGACATTTTAGAAAGGTTACTTATAATATTTGTATAAAACACATATATATTTATGTATTTATCATTTACCCCCACTTAGCTTGCAATTGTACTCGTCCGAATTTTTATCTTCTCAGGAATTGATAATGATCGAGATAATATCGATGAGTGATTAATATTTAATATTGAATAATTATCCACATTGTGACAAAATGTGACTGTTACATTAACGAATTGAATTGTTTAAAGAATTATTTCTAAAGTTTAATAGATAGGTGTCAAGAGTGTTAGTACGGAATTGATAAAATTTAGCTAATAAATTACTACTAATATAATGGAATAACTTTGTTATTACCTGTATGTTACTTTTATATGAATTCAACTATGGTGTAAGGGTATTGTTCCTGTCACGCAGGTTTGTGTTTGCGTGCGAATTTGCTCCACATACGTGTCACTTGTATCTATATTCATTTCCTTTTCTTGCATGCGTGGCACACGAACGTGGGTCTGCAGTGTGTTAGATCATACGCGGGTGTAAATCCGCGTGACAGGAAAAATATTCTAATTCTATTAGTGTGAAAGAGTTAGGAATTTTTTGAAATGTTTCGGTTGCATTCATGTATATTCGTGTTAATACTTATTCTGAAAGAATGTGAGTATGTGATGTGGTTGTAATTTTTACGTGTATTTATATGACAATGTTTTGTGTTTTTGTTTTGTTTTGCAAATGACTGATTCTTTACATTGACTATTATAAAGTGAAATTAATCTTTCACCGAGGAATTGGAACTAAAGTGTACTGCTTAATTGTTTGTGTTGTATATACACTTCATCCAACTCAGGTACATTTTTTCATGTAACATAACTATCCAGAACAAGGATTCCTTACATAAGGCACAATTTTAGTGTTTCGTTAATTATTGTGCTAATTATTATAATTTAAGGAACCTAAAAATATGCCGCATGTATAACTTATGTATACTTTTATTCTATAATGATGTACGCAAACTTTTAGTTGTTACTTGTTGTGATTATAATATTAAGTATCTAGAGTATTTGTACATGAAAATGAGTGGGTGGAAATATTTGTGCAATCAATACGTAATCGGATATTCCATCAATCCCCAGTACAGAGCAGTTAGCGTTTTCCTACCTTGGTTTATATATAAAATAATATACTATTCAAACTAGTTCATTGATGTGATGTGCACTGCAATGGGAAAATTAAGTATTTGTTTTATGTTGACGCTCATTTTTTGGTACAGTTTTGATAAACAGACAATCTAATGTTATTCATTTACCATATGTGGTTAGCTTGAACAATTACCATTATTACTCACTGTATATTGTTTGGTATTAATTTAATTATACTAATTTTATATTGATGAACTGAATTGTGTCCAAGCTTATTTAAATAACAATACAATTAGCGATGATTTTAGCGATGTTGCTTGCAGATCGTGCTCAATATCAACATTTTGTTACAATGTTGTTTGGTGTATAAATGGAGTGCGTAAAATACGATGTCGAATAAACATTTGGAATTTAAACTAATTTTTGTCTTTTAATTTTCCTTTAATATAGGGACTGGGTATAAGAAACCGTTATAACTGCGACCGAAATAAATTCAATCTATAGGCATAACATTTGAGGCCCAAAGGAATTATGACCATATTTAGATTTTATTGGTGAGTTTCAAGGGATATAATAAAGTACATCTCGACACTGTTTAAAATGATTTTAAGATTTACTTGTAGGTATTTATTACACGCAAATGTCTACACTTTATGATCGCTTTAGCAGTCCCAATTAACGATCAGTCTCGTATAGAGTATGCCAAATTAACCTAGTGAATTTTAGACCGTTGCAATATGTTAAACTTTATTATAAACAAAGTTGAATCAAATTCAGACTACAGCAGTAGAAATGAGACGCGGCTAATATAATACTCATATTTATGCTAATATCTGGAAAATTATTTCTCAATATAAATTATCAAAGTTTTCTTTGAATGTTAACATTCAATGCTTTCAAAATTAATAATTTCAAGTGAATTCTTTTTATCTAAAAATTCTGAGATAAAAATATAACAAGAGATATTTTTCCACATCATTAGTACATGTGCTGTTATACGAAGGTATTTCACTTGATAGACATGAACAGAATGTGCTATGTAAGGTATTTAATTTGTAAGTTGACGCCGTACATAAGCTCGTGAGCATCGAGTTCCGACATCGCAAGGTCTTCGGGCATTTCATTGGCACTTCAGCGACGCGTCTTCTCAAGCTATGCTGGTAAGTAGCTAGCGTAATATCCTGTGAATTAAATTTTTCAATCCCATAGTATTTTTAACCGGATTTGTTTTCAGAAGAAACGGTTGAACAGTGAAACGGACATTATTTTTTTATCCGATTAAAGTAGCAAACGAGCATGCAGTAAGCAAATCGCATAGAACAAGGGTCCTATCTACGGTTGATCACAGATGCGTTTCCACTTCCGAGGAGGTGATAGCCTCGTATTCAAGTGAGTCGGTAAATTTTATAAAACAGTCCTGCCATAATAAACTAACTAGCGATACTAAGTTCGTCACCGTGTGCGAGTTACCTTAGTGCAAGTTTATGTTACTGTAAACATTCTTTGTTTGTGTTTCGCCATAATTTCCAGTACATTGCAAGATATGGCCGAAAACGCAAACAAAAACAAAGAGGCATTACAATGTTTGGGCAAAAACATAAACTAAGATTGTTTTGAGGAAACCAGACAAACTTGTACTAAGAATACAGTTCCTTATTTTAACAAATATTGGTTTATTATTGTAGAGATTTTTTTTGTTTCAGTTATTCATTTCAGTTTGTTTTTAGCAGTCAGGTTTTTAAAAACAATGAAAAAAACGAGCAAATAAGTGGCCATTGACATCTATAAAAGAAATAAACCCCAAATAGGATTGGGGTCCTACCGGAGATCGGCCCTAGATGTGTTGCTACCCTTGGAATGTTCCGTGTATTCGTCGTTCATAGATATCTATCAGCAACTTTATATAGTAAAGGGGTGTCATCTAAAGTCTTTCACTGATGTGTTGTTTCTTCTGAGGACGTAACTGTAGCTGATCACCTCATAGGAATGTATACCTAACCACTCGAAAAACTAGAACAAACCATTATCGTCGCTGTTATAAGGTAGAACTATGTAGGTGTCTATCACCTTAAAAAGTAATAATTTAATAAGACATAATATGATATATTATATAGTTGATAATTTTTACTTTATTTGGAAGATAATGTACATACCTAATATGTCCGAGATTTCTCAATAATGTTGAAGGTATGTGAACACTACTAATCGCAATTGACTCGCGTGGTTGCCTTTTGATGTGAAGTGGATTGATCGATTGGTCCGTTAACGTCCACTGATGCGTTGCTGCTTTGAGGACTAAGTTGGAATGTGTGTAATATCTGTGCCATATCTCACAGACTAGAACAGCGTGGCTTTACACCACTATTATATGACAGAAATATGTTTGGCTATGGAGCTGCTGAACCATGAAGAATGTAGAAACGTTTTTTTGAATTCTAATTACGAGTATTTCTTCTTAATGTATACTTTGGTATACATATTAACACTTTAAAAGCTTCTTCGTAAAATGCCTCACGCACTGACACATAGAACATTATTTTTATTTTAAATAGGTTATCGGACACCGTTGACAAATATGTCATCCATCCATCAATCCTCACTTGAACCTCAAGAAGTCCATTAAGGGAAATAAGCTTTCCATAATTAGCATTACTCCAACTGTACCTTCTGTAATGGTGTTTATTCAGGCAGATTTCATTTACTACAAACGTTTACTGTTCCCGCATCCTATATAGAAATTATACTAGAATTATCTATGTCGTGGGTGTCTGCTAGCATTAGGTGTTATGGTAAAACTTATATAAAAAGAAGAATTTTGAAGTATGAGAAAAATAAATAGTTAAGTTTAAGCATCTCTTTGTATTTTAGGCAGTTACACTTCGGGTTTCTTAATACCAATAGATAACAAACGAGATCAATATATACAAAAATATGTCCTGGCTATAACCTTTATAAGCTTTAGTCAAAATGACCAAAAATTATTTCATTATCATCTTACTTGTTTATTCTTATATCCAATTCAAGAAGTGTCATACACTAAGAATGATGTCGGTGTACTTGTTGTTGTACCATAAACTATATAAGTCTGATATGTTCTGTATATTAGAAAAGTTACCGAAGAATTGAGTATTAGAAAACTTTCATAGAGCATCGGAACGAGTATGTCTCTATTCCTACATTTTCCTTATAATTTCATGGTATCATATTTGTAGGAAGTAAGAATATTTACGATGAATATCTGCGGGAATTTAATAAAGTTTTCAAAGATTTCAACTTTGGATGCAGCTCTAGTAAGTGTTGATGTTAAGAAGTTTTTATGACTAAATGCATAATATAGATTTTATTTGCTATAAATATCCTAGCACTTCGAATATATACAACATATACATGAACACATATCAATGCCCTTTCGCGGTATGTTTCAGCACAGCGACACGTAGAAATGTGTATTTATTTACATTCAAAACAATTTATTCGATTTCTTTCAATTACAATTTTAAGGAGCAATATTAGCAAATATTTTTATTTATTTATTTTACAAGTTTTTGTACACGTTATAGTGAAAAATACAAACATAAAAAATAGTACAAAGTAATTATTTCAAACTGAAATTTCTTCCACCAGCCTTAGGATCGGAGTCTGCATTTGAAAGGCAAATCCTGGCTTTAACCTTACACACACAAAATAAGTGTTGTGTCTTATGATACCGGGAAGAAAAAAAAAAAGAATTATTTCTTTCTTACTATACACGTATTTCATCATAAATCACAGTATTAATAAAACATACTATTATTATTGCTACTAAAATTTCTTTTGTGAAATATTCAAGTACGTCTTGTGTTTTGATAAATGAAAATCTACAAGGTAATTAAAATGTAATAAAAGGTGGATAGAATTTAATTAACCACGATACTTCCATCCACTGAAACGCTTAAAATTATAATTCAAATTGTAGAGACTCGTAGGTACTGGATAGACAATCAAGCTACAAAAAGGTTATAATTTATTTTCTTGATGTTACGAACCTTGAAACACTTGTGGTATGCGAATTAATGTAATAGTTTCTTGGAGCCTGTTCTTTTATATTATTTTTCAATATGTTATCCGACTGCCTAGACTAGATGTGCCACGCGGTTTCACCCGCTACTACATAATAAAAAATAAAAAAAAAAAACAAAAAATAAACATAGCATGATGTTATATAGCCTACTAAAATTTTCAAGTCACTAACTTCAATGGTGTAGAACTTTCATATAAAAGTTTTTCACCCATTTCACGCCCTTCGGAGTGGAATTTCCAAAAATCCTCTCTTAGTGTTCCTCTACAATCCCAAAGGAATTTTCATACTATAATAAATTTCAACTTTCTACATTCAGTAGTTTCGGTTGTGCGTTGCCAGTCAGTCATTCACTCAGTAACGGAAAAGTTTTATATATAGATTATTCTTGAGGCACCACCCACTACGGTCAGGTATATCGTGGCAATGAGTATCCCATGTGTTAATTCAGGGCATAAAGTACCTATATGCTAAATTGCAACGAAATTCAACGTGAAGTTTTTACGTAAAAGTGTAGCAAACATTAATAAACAGCGTAAATTTTGAATGGAAGTATGTGGCATCGATACAAATTTACGCATTTAATAGTGTTGTAGTATTAGTAAGAAGTATAAGATACATGATAATAAAGTTTATAGGTGGCAGTGACCACTTACTACCAGCATTCTCGTTTATTACTAAGTTCATAGTAAAGTTAATGTTTAATAAATATAAAGAAATGTTAGCCGTAAGTTAAAATGATAATTGAAACGGAAATAAATTTATGTTGGATATTTTATGAACCTAAGTAATGCGAAATTGTTGTTATTTGTTTGGAGAATTCGTTATCCTTCAAATTAGAATATTATTAATTTTGTGGGAATATTCATCAATCTACACCAAACTTCCCTCGGGTTTACTCCGACGAGTTCCGCGAGTCTAAAGAACTAAAACTTTTATGCTTATTTAAAATTCTTCTCCGTGGAACACTACAATCTGCAGTTTATTTTAATCCTATTTGTATTTAGTTTTTAAGTTTAACTTTTTGTTCTCGACGTTATTTACAGTGCGGTAGTTAACTTTCCTTTTTTATTATATAGAAAGCCCCAGTTAGCTTTTCTTTTCTTATCATCCGACTGCTTCAAAGGGAGGGTAATATTTTTGAAGAGTATGAATTTATGTATGACCATTTCTTTAGCACGCTCTACAGCCCCAACTGCTTGACGGATTATTACGTATGACATAATATATGAATCATCACAGTTGACATAGCGACATCGGCTATACATTTTTAAATATTAGGTAATAGACCATCACAAATATATTATGTATATATATACACCTCAGACTAGATTAGACCTGTGGTATACAAGACGCGTTGATGAACATGAGGACTAAACGCAAACGCCTCATATAACTATTACTTAAGCATACTTTTAATTTCTTTTTGTAATAATATTTTATGACACCGAATACAGTGGAATTACCACCAACACCATACCGGTGTTGGTGCCGTCGGAGCCCTTCCAAAAATGTCCACCGACTTTTTATACAAAATGCCAGAGCAAAATAAAAGCTTGTAATATGAGTATATGTACAAATACATTTTGCATCTGCGATACATGTACGATGTGATTACCTTAATCAAACGAAACACAAAATAATTTAGAAGATTATCTGATGAACGCAGCAGTAATTTAAGTATTAAG
>DWLI01003580.1:0-11674 GCA_018249915.1 Cecropterus dorantes dorantes
ATCATTTACCTATTTTGTATCTTTTATTTTTAAATGTAATAGTGTATAGTATGTTGGCAACCTTTTAATAAATAAATAAATAAATAAATTATAAATGAGATTTTAACACATAGATATATTTGAAATGTGACGAAATTTAGTATTCCTCCCGTCACAGTTCATTGACCCCCTGCCTCCCCCTTATCGTGTGACGTAATTTGTGGAGGACTAAAATATATACATATTCGGATTTTCAGAAGGTAAAAAAAATCACGTTCATATGTTTGCGTTTCCCGACATTTATCTTATCAAATGCCATCCATAAGAAACCACGAAATTATTCCGATTAGGTGGGAACGGCACGGCGTTCATGGCGGTGTCTTAGGATTTCGCAATGTACTCACGGATACAATTCATACAATGAAGGTGCTTGTGAAATCGTCATTGTTTGTAATGTACTTTAAACCGCTCACCGGTAAGTAAGCAAGCGATTATGCCTGCAATTATGTGATATGGAGGAATGTAAAATTTGCACAGATCAATGTCAGTATAATGGAATTAATAGCGCCCGTATGACCTTAGTTATTAATCCTGTTGGTTTTCTGCCAAACGATCATATGCGATCAATAGAAATTGCAAAGTACCTTGTGATTTTGTATACATAACTATTTTTGTTAACCAATTACTGACCTACCGCTGGCCGTGGGTTTTCTCTGGGATTTAGAGTTTCAGGCTATAGTCTACCGCGCTGGCCAAGTGCAAATTAGTAGACTTCACATACCTTTGAGAATTATTTTTAAAGTACTCTCAGGTGTGTAGGTTTCCTCACGATGTTTTCCTTCAGCGTAAACAGTGACAATTTCTAATATGCACATAATAAAAAAAATAGTGATGCGTGGGATTCAAATCTCGGACCCTCGATTGACAGACCAAGTTTCAACGACTCTACTATCAATGATATCACACGTAACCATTATTATTATCAAACATACTGCTTCTGGACATGTGTCTCCTCTCAGAATGCAAAGGACTTTAAAAATTTTATAAAACTTTTTCGTTATCAACAAAACTAACCTACTGTTGCTTACAGAATTCATTGTCCATTTAACAATTTTGTAGGTATCCAACTCTTAATTGTTTTGAACTGGGTGCGGAAACAAATATTTCCATTACCCACTTGATACGAAAACAGTGGTGTCGTATTAACGAGAACGTCCTGTGGGTCTTATGTTTGTTTCATTTCATCCAAACGGGAGATGGCTCGTAAAGTGGTGTTTCCGGAATTAGTCCCGCTCTGCGTGGGTGAACTGAACGATCGATTTATTTCCCCTGATTTAACTTTAAACATGTGTTGTTTGATCACTGAGTAATCGGATATGTGTGTGATTTTATTCCAAATGTAAAGAATGGAAATTTGGATGCTACATTGAAGACATGTTTGCTAACATTTCTTTATTTTTCGTGCGATGGTATTACTTGACTGAACAATAATTGCGTAATAATACTTTACGAAATTTGACGAGGATAGTGAAATGGCAATTTTCCGTCTATTTCTGAAAAAAATCGGTCATAAATAAAACTAATTTTATTATGTAACTTAATATTTAGCACCTAGTTAATAATAAAGTTTATTAATTATTATATTTGTTTTCGTAAAATTGTAAATATTTTGTTCTATGGTTCGTATTATTAAATTTATTAATTGATTTTTTTCTATTGCAGGTACTCTACGTTAAAATATAAATAGAAGCTGGCGCTAAGCTACAAACGATATAATATTAACGTTAGGTAAAGTATTTTAATACAACAAAATACAGGGTCTGTTGAGCAGTTTTTATTCAACATGGAGATAACCTCGTTGCAAACCACGTAACAATAACAAAGGACTTCGTGTCGGCATGTAGAACAATGTTTTTCATTATAATTGTTTGACAAAATCTATGATTTTACCAACTCTATACATCTACTTCCTGACCTTTGTATAGATAATGTATTGTGATCATCGTTTCGTGAAAATAATAGCATGTAATTGAGAATTTGGTACTTGTGTTTCTTCACCCTGCACTTGAAGCATGTGATGGTCATTCAATTATCTAGAAATGACTTGATGGCAATACCGTATGTTACTTTGTACAAACTTTAAACGAGTTTTTGATAACTTCAAATATTCCAATTGCGTTTTATTTGATATAAATTTGTAGAGATTGATCTCATTTATTTAAATTAAATCGATACTGGTGATTAAATCATTCGAGAATCATTCGAGAATCAAATGAATAAGCGCATTTATAAGTATACAATATAAATAATTACGAGATGGACAAGACCAGCTCTACTTAGTTATTCATTAGTTTTATTGGTACTGCTAGTAATTAAAACTCATAAAGATCGGGAGTTTATCATAGTAATTATCATAATCAAGGTAACTAATTGCATACCAGGTATTTAAAGCTAATGCTAGGCAAATAGTAATGAAGTAAGGTTTTTGTATGTAATTTATATATAATAGTACTAATTTATTGAAATCAAACTACATTAAAATCAGACAACGCGGATCGCCAGTTTATTTGCCATTTTAAATGAAGAGCCATTGAATTATACGGTCATGCTGTGGCCATCATCCAAGCATTAAATAATTAAAAAACGGCCTATCGTGAGTAGGTGCGTTCCTAAGTACTTTGTAATAAAATAATTAAATTATATTAACGCTACAATAAAAAAACAACAGTAAATTATATCAGTCATTGCGATGTTTACAGAGGCCAACATAATTTAAAACCGGAAATGTAAATTTAATCATAATATTATATTAATAACGGATTGCCAGCCTGTCATGTCTGATACGCTCATCACGAGATACACTATCTTGTCATTCCACCACCCTGATTATAATACCTAACTAATTGCAATAGACCAAGATAAATAAATTGACGTTGCTAATGTTTGAAACACGTTATCACGAAAACGAATATCATAGGATCTACACTAAACAAAATTGAGTACAAAGTATAAATGCATTTCTTGGTTACACTGTTTTAGGTAATTTGAAGATGAAAATAAATTATTTAGAAGTAGTTAAGCAGGTGGTGTATTAATGTAGTTTCACCGAGGAGGTACTACCGCCCAGTGGCGTAACGTGGGTTTATGCCGCCCGGGACGGAATTTTAGTTGGAAAAAATGGTCGCCAAACCTAAGGCTGCCGCCCTCTAACTCTAAGTATGCCGTCCAGGATCGCGAATTGGGTTTCGAGGTCTTTTCTACAAAAAAATACTAGTTATATATTACGAAGAATGGAAATTTTGCCGCCCCTAAAAAGTGCCGCCCGGCGCGGTCTGCCCCTCCGCCCCCCAAAGCTACGCAACCGCCACACCTGTGACTACCGTAAAGCAATTTTTCGGTGGAATGGTCTGGTTGTCGAGTCACTTAGATATATGAGGCAAACATCTTAGTCTCCGGGAGAAGCAACGCATCTGTGAACCACATCAGGTAGACCCCCTGTTCTATGTGAAATTTCTTACAGATGTCCATGGACGGCAGTAGCCACTAATCAATTAGATTCAATGATAAAATATGGTGAAAAAAGTTTATAACTAGCATTTTCCAAGTAATGAGGTTGAATAAAAACACGTTTTCATGTAATTGGTTCCCAGTTGTCGAGTCAGATGATTACAAAGCAAGTGGGGCACACAAAGCATATTATTGGGGCTTTAGCTTTTCTGCATGATCGAACACTTCGACCGCAAGTAGATTATCTTACGCAAAAAACTACAACATAATTACTTGGACACGTTATAAGAATGTTGCTTCAACAATTAAATAATGTGGAAGAATTTTAGAAGCCACATGGGTTATGTGTTACACGTGTCATGATTAGGCATGTTGTCCATGTGTCTATTTTATTAATTTTGTGTGAACTTCCCTTTTGTTTATCAAATAAGAGAATTACAAAAAAACGTGCGTTCTGTATAGTCACTGCATTTGTATTAACCGTTTACATAACAACACATATTACATTATTTATAGACATATGTTTTGATTAAAAAAAATACAGGACAAATAATTTTCTTCAATAACTCAATAGATTTATTTATCTTGGTCTATTTGAAAGGTATAACCTCCATGTAGGTACTAACTGAGGGTGGCTTCCTATGTTCTTCTTGCAGCTCCCGTCACTATACTAATGCATGCCGCTGACACCACAGCTGTGCACTAACACGTTGCTATGGCGAACCCAACCGACAAACGTTACTATCAGCTGGTGAGTTACACTTCCACATTGGTATTGCTACCCATTTGCATTATACTCGTGTCGAGAACTTTAAGTGCAGATGCTGATTAAGTAATCTTCAAATCTAATTTCTCATGACTATTTCCATATTTATCGTCATCATTGCGATTTTAAATGATCTTCACGGTGAAAATTAACGTGACCTATGTTGATAAATGTGGACGCACAATTAAATATCAGCATTTAAAGTTCTGGACAAAAATATAATGACAGTTCTTATGAGTTCACAAACTTTATTATTTATTTAATTCTATTGCATATTTTAACCTCACTTTATTCATTCATTTTTAATTAGTGTATAGTGCATAAGATAATGTAATATAGTATATAATTTAATATCAAAAACTGTTATTTACGACTTAAAATGAAGGATAAACTCTCCACAGTACAGTTAATTCATTGAAGTGCGGTTTCTGCATTCTGATAAATGGATATCGGTATTCTTGATAGCGGTTATAGATATATATCATGTTTATTTAGTTGTTGGTAGGTACATCATGTATTCATGTACGAGCTGAGGTCACGTGTATTCCTAACGGTTCTTTTGCGACTTCCTCACTTGGTCAATCACACAGAATTGTCCTACATTTTATTCCTTGTCTTCTACATAACAGTTAATTTAATTCGTAAGTATGCAACAAAAACCGTACTTTTGATCTATGAAATTGTAATAATACATTATACAGTATATTTGTTACGTTACTGGGATTAAAAATTCCAAAAAATCGCGGAAATAACGAATAAATGCATATAATTTGTGCAATCTTGGGCAACAATGCTATTCTAATCTTTTTTTAAATTCATTGTATGTATGAATACTATTAATTAACGTATTTTTAGTTAAAAAAATAATAATTAAGTGATTTTAGCTCTGAATCCAAAATTACATCTGTTTATGGTCATTACTGTTTTGGTGTGATTCCGATAAAGGCTGTAGATTGATCAATCCGATAACAATTCAAACGAGGCGTATTGGCAAAACTCCAGTATTGTTTTGCAACGATACACTTTGAAAGTACTCGACTGCTACAAATGATAGCAAGTATGAATAAATAGATGCAGCCATGTTTATAACACGCGCCTTTTAAACGTATAAAACCTGAGATATGTAAATATTGACACACGATACGTGAGATGGATAAGCAATGTGAAGAATTCTGTAATGGAACAATCATAACACTATTTGCGTATGTTCTTTGTTACAAAGAATTGCCCAGAAAAGAAATGTAGGAATTGTATAACAAAATCATGCCTATCTTAAGGTCCAATGATTACTTATAGGTATAGAAATAACTAAAGTAGTAAATAGCGCATAATTGAACATATGAATTACAAGAAATGGAAGCAAAGCTAATTACAAGGGCATTGCTGCAAGGACTATGTTTGGGCGTCTGTGTCAAATACCCTATTTCTTGAGGCATCTTTAAGATTAAGGAAACATTTATGTAAAGAGAAGTTTACTACTGAAGTTTTGGTATACGAAAATATCGCATTGCTTGACACTTTAGCCATTGGATATCGTTCAGTAGTAATATACAATGTCTCTTTGTTTACTCACTGAATCGTCGAACTTGACGGTCTTCGCCCTATTTTTAGCAGTAAGCTCTTCACTTGTCTTAATCTCTTTAACATGTCCGAAGTCTAAGGTCGGTGTCCTCAAAATGCGTTGTGCGTTAAATATACAAACAAATCTGTTGAATTTATTCTCTTGAATAAAACTACCCCATTCCGAATGGAATGTAATATATGATCGGCCATTCTTATTAGCTATAGTCTGTTATCTTTTCATTCGCAATTAAAGGTGATACAATTTTTCATGTTTCCAGTTTTGAGGCACTAATGTCACGCCTATTTTTACGTTATAACAGTGGTGTTAAACCACTTCTGTATTTTAGTGTGAAGGCTAGTATCAAAAAGCGTTCCAACTTAGCCCGTAGGGGCAATAATAAATGCCTAAGGAAAGCAATTTCCACTAACAATGAGCTGTACTGTATATTCGATTACTACTTTTCCTTTACATTATAAAAAAAAATATCTAAGTAGGTTTGTGCCATAAACAATAAAAATATAACTTGCTCTTCCAAATAAAGGTTGGAAACAAAAATATCGTTAAGCTCCTTTCAATTCCTCTTATTAACTTTTATTTAAATTGATTCTGATATTAGAGACAATAATGTAATTATTATTATCTTGGTAGATTATTACCAAAAGAGATAAGTGTAGATATTTTTCTGCATATTTAACTAAACCTAGTAATTGAATTTAAACCAAAAAATAACAGTCATAAAATGTTCTAGAAACGGAGCACGCATAAGCCTCATTGCATGATGTTCAATTATAACATTTTTAATAATTAGCGTTTCTAAGCGAGTTGCACGAACTGGGTCGCAGGTTAATACGTAAATTGGTCATACGTATCAACAACTACTTCCCATTAGGGATGTAATGGACATGAAATTTCGGATCTGGATACGGATTCCGTATCCGAAAACGAGTAATACCGGTATAGGAGACGGTTACGAATATGTAATTATTTCGGATTATCCGTTAGTTTTGGATAGATGCGGTTTCGAATATTAGATTATACAAAATGGTAATAATTTGATTATATTACTATTTTATCATTTGTTATTACAATCAGTCATATCAGATAACGGTGTTAATACAGTAACTAACTAGTCAATTTTTTGGTGTAATTTACTAAAAAATCATGTCTTATTTAGGTTACGCCTCTATCCGAAATTAAGAAAAACTTTTACAGATTCAATTACGGGAACATTTTTGATTTCGATATCGAATTGTTTTTTTTTTCTTTTATTATAGTATGGATAGCAGAGGAGCATGCACCTTACCTGATGGTAAGTGGCTACTGCCGCTCATGGACATATGTAATCAACCCTAGGTAAGATCATTGGCTCACACAAGGTTAACCACAGACGCGCTGCTACACTGTAGGACTAAGATGCAATGCCTCGGAAAAGTATGTCTTCCTTAGCACACCTTTCAGACCAGTACACAACAGCCAATAACACTGGTGTTATAAGTCAGAAATAGCTATGGCGGTGGTGCTTCCGGACTCGAACCACAAAGAGTACTACCATTCTGTTTGGTTCGCATAATATAACATTTACATAATCAGTATATCTATTTCAACGTTGTAAGGCCATAATGATTTTAATCTGACTATTACCGATATTACCATAACGTATTCGCGATAGCCTTGTTGATTTGTCGCACGTTTATGTTAATGTATTTGTGTAACTGCTATAATTATATGCAATGTTGTTATAAAACGTTCAACGATTCAATTATGTTTCAATTTATGTTTGGTCTTACGTATGATGATTTTACTTCAAAACTGCCTGTGACCCGCGGTTTCATCTGCTTTTAAAAGATAACATAAGTTTAATTTGTTTTGGTAGAGTATTAGACATTAAATGAAGTAATCGCTAAATGTTACCTTACGATACGAACTATAAATATATCAAGCACTTAAATTAACTTAAGTAGATACGGTTTACCGAGATACGGATTTTAAGACTGACAAAGAGACACATTTTATCTGTTGTCATTTATTCTCTTTATATCTTTTTACCCGCGACGGTACTTTATAAGCGTTTGGGTTGAGAGGATGGTTGAATGTTTGAACGAATGTCGATTGTACAAACACACAAATTTAGTCCTTAGTTCTTGAAACTATCTTATTTGCAAGTACAGACATGCAAAACTTTTATTTTTATTATATGTTTGGTTCTATGATGGTTATATGATGGTTTTATTCAATAGAACCCAGATACTATATTATAAGAAAATCTAATAGAATCAATTCGATTTTCTGATAATAACCTTACTACATCTCCAATATTAAGTGAAGCTTGGTAAACAAAGTCGTTCTACTGTCAAAGTAAATTGAAACGTTATCTAAAATAGTTTCCATCGGAAACTTTCCATTATTGAGAAACTTTTCAGCGGAGTCCACGATTCAGACGAAATCTTCGTAGGTAGCAAAGTATAAATCGTTGAATTAATCGTACTGCGTCTTGAAATTGATATTTTAACAAAAATTCTAATAAGAACTAAGATAAAAATATACAATTTAATAAAAAATCTAATTAAAATTTAAGATTTAAATTTCTTTTATTTTATTTCAAATATTTTTTGTTATTAGGTTCTTAGTCCACAAACTTGATAACTATGAGCCAAGTCTTGAATTGTAGTAAAATAATTCTTTTTGAATCGTAAAAAAATAATTTCGATGAAGTCGTGAAATCAATTATATATTTAAAAAACGAACACTAAAATTTCCAGGTGAAATGAAATAAGTATTATCTTTAATTTTTCTTACTATCCATTTGTCTATATCCCTAAGTTAGCAGCTCATGGTTCATTAATTTCCTAAGATATCGTCTTATTACTTCGGGGATGTTGACACTGGCTGTTTACGGAGGGGTAGCTATTAATAACAGCACTGCACTCTAAGCGAAGTGCTGCGGGCACGTGTGGTGCATATCACTAATTATACGATTCCAAGTCCATGCGCTCGTTAGGATATCTTTAGTATGAAATAAAGTAAAAGTTTACATCAGTGGCAGATTACATATACAGCCAGCAGACAGCTATTCAAATTATGTCAAATCTCAATTTTAGCCACCGTGTAAAAGTGGTCGTCAAAATAAAAATTAGGTATGAAATCTGAGGCCGAATAAAAGATCGAGATGATATTAGGTATCATTTTTACCGCCCCTAAAATCTGTCGTCTTAGGCTCATAACTATCCTGCCTGCTGGCAAATTGCCAATGGTTCACATTTACACTCATAATTATGTTCTAGTCATGATATTTGTTAAAAAATATCCGTATATAAACGTATTTATATATATCGTATATAAACGTATTTTTTACACCTTAACATTTTTCGTAAATGCGAAACTGTTTAGTGTAGTGAGTCTAACTAGATTAGTTTTATTTAATAGAATTCATTTATCATTTCAACTTCGTAAAATGACCTCTCATTTAAGTTTGATATACATTTTATTACGACGAAGTACGACTTATCCTGCATAAAAATGTAAAAACATAAAACATAAATGCACATGATTTGGTATTCAATTAGTTGTTTAACCTCGGCACGAAGAAAACGTCCTTATACCGGAATATGCAGTGAGTATGAATACGGCTTCCAGTATGGCGTCGTTTCAACTGCAATAAAATATTCATATGTTTATATCAGAAGTATGACTTATATAATACTGTTAAGTAGTATCTAAGTTTTGAAGGTGTAAAAACCCTTTATGGTTCGGACACAAAGACACCAACGCCACACCTTTTTCGGCCTTATAACAGCAGTGTTTAGCTGCTGTGTTCTGGTTTGAAGAGTAGGGTAAGAGAGACATTTATTTGAGGGATTCCAACTTAGACGTAACAACGCTCCTGTGATCACCTCAGGCAGTAAAAATAGGCTTGGAAAAATACTTCGAGGTACTTTTGAGCCGAGAATTACACAATAAATCTTATTGACATTTATATTAAAATTTTATTGTATTATTTATTATAAAAATATAGTATGTAAAATGCGGTTTTAGTCATTTTGTTACATTGTATCATCATTCAAAAACTTAATAATGTTTCTATATATAGTTGTTTTTTCCTGTAGTAACATCAGTCTTCCTGATTACAGACCTTAGCTATCCAAAAAGCGATCAATTCAATCGAGACACCCGTTAAAGAGAAACATGTCAGAAGCACCATCATCGGTACATTCCAGGAGCAGAGCGCCATCACATACTGGGTAAGAAACTAACTAACAAAGAATGAGTTATACGTATACAATGCACATTATTTCTGTGGACATCATAGAAGACGACTAAGGGACTGAATCAGGGAAATGGACAGCAGCTGAGTCCCTCTGTGTAACATCTACACCCACTGCGACTGACTTGCGTGTTGGTTTGATTTTGTTGCGCTATTTTTTTAGATTATGTAGCCTATGTCACTTTATAAACTGAGACGATGATAATGATACATACGTCACAGTCCGTCAAGCCGTTTGGGCTGTAGCGCGTGCCAAAGAAATGGATATACATACACAAACATACATACTATGTATAGTATATGTATGTACATACAGTACATACATACATACGCTCGAAAAACATTATCCTGCTCTGACGCAGTCTGGTAAAAACCATGAGCGCATTAACGTATCACTTCTTCTAATGTCTTCTAAAAACATAAATAGTGACTGATGGTGTTTTTATACAAATTTAACACAGATGGTGGCGATCCGTCTGCCAATACAAGACAACCGCATTGTGGCATGGAAGTTCTGCCACGTGACCCACAAGCTGCTGCGGGAGGGGCACCCTGCCTGCCTCGACGACTCGCAGAGGCATATCGGCATGATCGAGAACCTCGGCAAGTTATGGGTACGACTTTTAAACTTAGTTAATTCAAATAAACTTGTCATATCGTTATAATAGAGACTTATAAATCTGCATTTGCCAAGCGTTGTCTCTTATTCACTAGAAATAATTGGAGCCCACCTTACCAGGGTTTCCCTATTCTTTTTTTTACTGCGTCTCCCTTTGTTTCCTGTGACCTTAGAGGTTCTAATTTTTCGCGACGCCCTCCCAAAAAGCGATGCATCTGTGTATTTGTAATCATAATAAAATGTTTTTTTTTTTTTTTATAAAATAAAAAATAACATTACAAAAAAAATACAGTAATGTACGAGAAGAATGATATTGCTTTTATTGTCATGATTTCCAAGAAATAGGGCTAAAAACTGCACGTTAGCGAAGTGTGCGTATCATTTCGCCTCTCCCCTAGGATAGTGCTACCCTCAGGGCGTCCAGACGCACACTTTGAGAAACCTTCCATTATACGAATGCTAACCTAACCTAACCTAACCTTAACATTAACCAGGTCCACTTGCGCGAGGGTTATGGGAGGTTGGTACACTTGTACTGTACACTGCTGGTATGCAAGCTGAAGTTCCATGCGCGCAATCCTCGCTTCCCCGGCAACATGCAGCTCACCGCTGACGAGCTCGACGCCATCGCTGAGAATGACGTCAACAACTAGTAAGTATATACTTTTTCTGCTACGTTTTTTCTTTTTTTTATGATTTTGATTTAGCAAACGAGCATACAGTCTAAATGATGGTAAGTGGTCACAACCGCGGATGCACATGACTATAACATGTATAGTAGCTCGGCTTCTACTATAACTTCATATAGAATAGAAGTTCTATCTGAAGTCAACAAAAAATGCGTTCCTACTCTCGAGAACTAAGATGAAGTTACCACAACCTTCTACGTAAACGCAAGAACTGTTTTATGCTAGTAATAAGTGTGGCGGTGGGGCCTGGCCGGGCGAACCATACTCTTAATAACACCTTTAAAAAATT
>DWLI01003581.1:0-11673 GCA_018249915.1 Cecropterus dorantes dorantes
GAGGTATTGATCAGGGTTTTAGTATTTTACAAATACACACGTACACGCACACGCACACACGCATATAACTACACATTTACAAATTAATTTTCTTTTACTTATTTAAAAAAAATACAAGATTTTTTAAAATTAAATATTAGTTGCAAAATTAGTGAGTGTGCTGTACATGTCATATTACATGATAATGAAGGGTGGGCCCTTCTGGTTATATACTTAATAGGATGGTACCAGCCATTAAATATAGTTTAAGCTACATCTTGTTTGTTGAAAATGTATAAATCACTGAAATGTTACTACAATGTTGCGACAAGTACCGTTAAGTTTGGAGACTAAAACCCTATCCAGATAGAATAAAATAGGCAGATTTTATAAGCGTTGCTTTCATAGGCTAAACAACCTAAATCTAATATATAAATAGATAGTCAATCGAATAAACGGTCTCACTGAGTTAAGCGGTACCCCTCTGCCGAAACGTTGTAACATAATTTTAACGAGAAAATGTTATATTACTGTAATTAAAATACAGTTGTAATTCGCTCGAATTTGTTGGCTCATCTATAGATATTGTTTTTGACTTTTTAAATGTTTGTTCTTGCTTTAAATTCAATTTAATTTATCTATATTAACATTATAAAGCAGTGGAGTTTTGTTTGGTTTCACGCGCTAATCTCAGGAACTTCTGGTTCGAACTTAAAAATTCTTTTTGTGTTGAATAACAAATTTGTCGAGGAAGGCTATAGGCTATATAACATAGTATGTTTTTTTTATGTAGCAGCAGGTAAAGCCGTGAGGCACAGCTAGTCCAAAATAAACGAATTTCAATTTACAGATTTAATCATTTACAAGGGTTAGTTGAAACTGTTATCCGGCATTTTGTATGAACGCAATTTGTGTGCGCGTCATACTGCTTTTATGTATTAAAGTTGTTTACTTTCCTTGACGTGTTCAGGCTCAAATGATTTATTATATTACTTAAACGTCAAATGTTTGATGCTCAATGTGTTCAGCGACAGGTTTATTGGCTGTAAACGATTTTAGATTACGTATTCGTAGCTGGGAGCGTAACAAAGTCAACCAGTAGCAAAGCTTAGACAAATAAAAGTAAAAAAATAATAAAATTTATTCATATCTATACTAATATTATAAAGCAGTAGAGTTTTTTTGGTTGAACACGCTAATCTGAGGAACTACAGACTATATAACATCATGCTACGTTTGTTTGTTTTTATTTTATTTAGTAGCGGGAGAAGACGCAGGGCACTGCTAGTATTATATAACGTGTTTAATCTATTTCAATTTTGACAATGTTTATACAGATCTCCGTTTCTATCCATCCATCCATCAGCCTTTCGAGAACAACTAGTGGACATATGCCTTTCCTAAATGCCGCCACTTCAACCGGTTCTGTCCCTTCTGAATCCAACGGTTTCCCGCTGTCTTCTTCAGGTTATCGGCCCATTTGGTCAGGGGTCGACCTGTGCTCCTTTTGCGTGAACGTGGCTGCGATTCGAGGAGCTTTCTGTTATCGATACTTAGATCAATGTGGCCCGCCCTCTGCCACATTCTTCTCCGTTTACTGTTTCAGAAAACACAGATAGTACGAGAAATGTATAAATCATGTGTTTGTGTTTGTTTTGTTGTGTGTCATTTGAATTACGTTCATTTCTTCCACTCAATAAATCCATATACATGATGGATTGACGACTAATAAATCAAGATGGCGTCAGCGTCAAATAGAATGAAATTTTTGGCATCAAAATCCTCACAATGTCCTCTCTATAGCCATAAAAACTTGACCTCTTCGGCTGGAACCTGTGTCTAATTCTTAAGTAAAAATTATGTTATTAAATTATGTAAATTAACGATACAGTTATGTCGACCAAATATAAATCGATTATAAAACTAAACTGTATGTAAATGATGTATGGCTTAAAATAATACCTAGTAGTAGTTTTCTAGTAGGATTCCGTACCCAAAGGATAAAAACGTATCCCTATTACTAAGACTCCGCTGCCCATTTGTTCGAATGTCCGTCTGTCTGTTTGTCTGTCATCAAGCTGTACCTTATGAAGCGTGATAGCTAGACAATTGATATTTTCACTGATGATGTACTCGTATTTTGAGTTATTTTAACTAAAAATATTCAGTATTTTAAGTTATTTTAACAGAATAAAATATTTAATGGGAACCCCCATTAAATATTTTATTCTGTTATACACATAACAAATATTTTTTTATCTCGAAATTAATAACGGCAACAATATATTTAGGTATGTTTTGAATTTAAAAAGACATAATTGAAAAAGTAAAAAATATAAAAAAATTAAGGGTGTTGTCATGCAACAAACATGATTTTCCTGCCGAACCCTTCGTGGGCGACTCCCACTCGCACTTGGCCGCTTTTTCTTGATACAAAGCTATCAGCGCTTCAAGTATTTAGTACAACTACAATTCCACTCTTTTGTTCCTATCCTGACCGCTGGAATGGTTAGTGAAACTCCGATTTACTGCTCTACAATTCAGAGATTCAAAAGTTCTAACAGAAAAGCTTTTAATTAAGCTCCCAAAAGGCATTAGTCCTTTGCGGCCGTGGGGGTTTCTTTAATTAGTAAATGAGTTTTAAAATTCAACTAATTATTCTTCTTCCTGTTAATATAAATAGTTTGGGTTTGTACTATGTTTGGGTGGTCACCAACCCTACGTCTACTTCTATCTTCTAGCAATGTAGCGTTGTTGTCTGATGGTAATTTTCAAAAGGACATCTCCTGCAAGGCTAGTGATCTAGCTTGGGGGGCGGCCCTGTTCCAATAGTCGTTGGGAACTTGTATATGTGCAGGATGTTGAGAAAATTTCGATAGCGTGATTCAGAATGCAGTACCGTCATCTGTTGATGGGTTGTAAAAGGTCGACACAGTAATGTATGTATGGTCGACGCAGTATTTAAGAAGGGTTTCAATTTAATCAGGGGTAGTAACGTATTAATGAGTAACGTTGGAGAAGATCCCTGACTTGGATATAGTTTACCTGAGTTACACTTTGTGTCTATGACACGTTGTGTTCATTTGACACACAGTAAGCAGTATGTCATGATAACTGTATTCATTAAGAATGTATGATATGGATTTTTTCACTACTTCTACCACACAAAGAGTCCGATTAATTTTACCTACTTCAAAAAATAAAGAGGAATCATCACTAAAAGCGTGATGTTTTTAAATTATTGTTTTAAACTATGAATATGGCGCATATTAAGGTTATTAAATATCTTTCTCACCCTTTGACTGCAGGATTTACGATTTAAAACTAATAGATATTATTTTTGTAAATCGATAAAAATTTTAAAAAATATATTTTTGTAATTTATAAAAGTGTATAAAAATCCGCTAGTGATATAATATCTCATTTTAGTGGCCTGAAGGCTAGGCCTCTAGGCTTACACTATAGCCTCCCTGCGTAGGTGGCACCAGTCTATTCATTCGATTATTCATTCATTCGCTCATTTAGTCGTATCCATCCCAACGACATTCTATAATGTATAAAAATAGTTTTTGTTATTTGTACTTAAGTTAGACATCGTATAAAATTTGAGCTTATGGTAACTAATTTGTAAAATATTAGCTTATGCCCACGCCTTTGTACCAGATAATACAGACTATAAAAATATTTAGACCTCTAAGGGGTAGTTTATTAAACAAACCTTTCGCAGTGAATGCTCGTATATAGGTATATGAGCATTCACTATACGAGTATACATTTATAATATTTGTAGGTGGTAGAACTCTTTGTGGTTTAACTCTGGAAGCACTGCTACCTATTCCTAACTGTAAGTAGCAGTGTTTATTTAATATATACCATATTTATAATATACGTATTGTAGTTAAGTAAAGAAGTAATAAGTATAAATTAAATCGGTTTTTATTAGCAACTTGGAATTAGCTTTTAATATTGATGTGTTCGTGACTATAATGGCAATTATTATAGTAATTTGCTATACGAAAATTTACCTCAATTAAAGTTAGTACATATCACGCAAGGATCTCATCTTATATAAATCCACCCGTCAATTCATTTATCAGATTTTTAAGATTCACTGCTGGACACAGGTCATCGACCACTTAGTCAGAGAGCGACGTGGTCGTCACTTGAGGTCCTCTTTACCCTATCGGTTATCAGTCCTTCGAGTAATATGGAATTGCCCGTTCAATTAAGTAATTTTGAGAGCTACGAGTATGTCGGTAAGGTTATTTCGTCTACGGATTTCATAGGTACGAATCATGTTTCGTAGCGAAATTCCAATCATAGCCCTCTACATAGCATGCTGAGTGACTCAGAGCTTTCGAATGAGGTCTACAGTACTATGGTAAGGGCCATGTATTCGAACCACAGGCCATTACTTGTAACATATATTGTTAGAAAAGTTTATATAAATATTTAGTTTTTAACAATATACTTATATCCCACGAGAAAAGAGCAGATATTAAGTGCATGATTATCTGTAGTGCGTGGTATTTGCATACGATTCTACAAATAGTAAATAAAAATAATAAAAATCAGTCAAGTGCGAGTCGAACTAGTTGCCATTAAATTTTAAACTGTTTTTTTTAAGTATTGGATATAATGGCAGCATAGAAGTATACGCATTGGATCATTTTAAGTATCTGTCTATTACGGTTTTACTATATACACCGAAAAACTGACATGGCGGATTAACACATTACAATTACAAATTATTATTACCATATGGTATAAATTTTGGCAATATCTTTAAAATCTTTGAAAATTATTCACAAAGATATCATTATCTCATCTTTCTGAGCCTTTGAGTTTTTGTTTTAATAATTTTACAATATTTTTTGTGAAGCGCATAAAACCGCGGGACACGGTTAGTACTAAATACGTCACGTACAAGTAACATAACTTGAAAGTGACTCAATGTAACTGTAAATGGCAGGTCTCTTTGCTTTCATAACGTTTTTATGATTTTATAGGACTCGCTGTCATGAATTTTAACATGTGAATAATATGGGCAAAGAACTTTGTGTATCAGGAATACGGTCGGAATAATGTTTTGGCACTTAATATAAGTGTTTGTGTATCTCTTTGTGATTTGAAATTTGGCGTCTTATGCTTATGGTGGGGTTCGAGAACTAGGCACATATTTTTGCATATTTTGAGTTATGTGCTTAGTAGTGAATAAATGTCTTTGGCTGAAATGCTGATGGAACACATTGTGAACCAATATGTTTAAGGGTGCTATAAATAAACTTCTTAAAGGTCTGTAAAGTAGCCATCAGTCCTTGGTCAGTTAGGTTAGGTTAGGATAGGTTAGGGGGTAAAACTTTTACATATTGAAGGGAAAAAGCGTGATCGTAGGACAATAATGGTTGAGGATGAAAATAATTTTCTATAAATATACACAATAAATATATTGTACTACTATCCTACGCTGAGATTTTCTCTTAAAATTCTCTAAACTAAAACTAGTAACACTGTTAAAATATTAAAACCTGACTACTTAAAAGGATTTTTTGGTTTCTAATGCTAAATTGAAAGAATTTAACGCTTAAAATGGGTTTTCGTCAAAATAATCAAGTAATAGTATTGTAATATATACATTTTTAGATTGGTCTATTTACTAGCTTTCATTTGATACTCATATTGTCGTCGTAAAAGTCGTCGTTTTTCCTTTTTCCCTTTTATGTACGCGCCGTTTTTTTTTAAATATATAGTCTATGTCACTTTCGAAACTGAGACGATTCGAATCATATGTCATACGTCAAAATCCGTCAAGTTGTTTGATCTCTAGCGCGTGCAAAAGAAATGGACAAACATACAAACAAACATAAATACCTACAAACATAAGCTCGGAACATTACCCTCCTTCTGACGCAGTCGGGTAAAAATACATTATAGTCCAATATTTAGTCAAATAGGGGTTGGTACGTTGACTCATATTTGAGGACATTATGGAGAGCTCTTCACCACCGTAAGACCTTGGTCTTAACCTTGGCTTGAAATCGATATTACTTGACTATAACCGCTGTTTTCTAACTTTTTAATTAGAAGCGTAATAGCAAACACCTATACTTTTATCCGACTGCATCACAAGGATGGTCATGTTTTTCGAACGTATGTATGCAGGCATGTTTGTATGTATTTATGCCTATTTCTTTCGCATGCCCTACAGCCTAAACGGTTTGACGTATTGCAAAATATGACATATCATTAGAATCGTCACAACTTGTAGAGTGACATGGCTATATAACTTTTAAAACTGGCACCTATAAAAATCGAAAGGGGTAGAAGGATGACTTTCTAAATATAATGACAATATGTAGTACATAAATGTATATAATAGGGATCAAATAAAACCTAGTAAATGGACAGATATACATACAGAGAAACCTATGCTCCAAGAACAAGAACATTACCCTACTTCTGACGCAGTCGGATAAAAAATAGTTTAATCAGTTTCCGTAATACCATTTTAGTTGGAGTAAAATAAGCGTTGAAAGTATATACAATATATATAATATTATGTTACAGTCTACGCGACGGAGTCTCGGGTAAAACATAGTTTATTTATAAAAAGCTGCACGTTAGATGTGTATCAATTTACTTTAGTCGCCAAATTGTCGCTGTGGTTTATAAATAACCCTCTTTATTTATGTCCGTGCATAAAAGGTTACAAGTTTTGCAGAAACAAAGCTTCAGATTACCGGTGTAAATTGTTTGATACGATGATAATGATAAAATGATCATGTAATGATTCATATGCAGAATAGATATGAAATATTTGTATACTGGTGTGCATATATTACTATGATAAATGAAATTTCCGTTTTATTCGCCTGTGTCAGAGGGAGGGTAATGTTTTGTGAGCGTATGTATTTATGTATGTAAGTATGAATGTTTGTGTTTATGTATGTCCGTTTCAATGACCGCGCTACAGCCCGTAGCAGGCGGTTTGCCTGACGGATAATGACATATGTATAATGTGACACATATGACGTATATATCATTGGAATCCTCTCAATATGCAACGTGACATACATGGGTTATATAATTTTTATACAGCGCCTATAAATTGGAGTAAAAAGGATGACTTTTTTATCACAACAACAACAATATCTATACTATCTATACTAATATTATAAAGCAGTAGAGTTTTTTTGGTTGAACGGGCTAATCTCAGGAACTACTGGTTTAAATTTAAACATTATTTTTGTATTGAATAGTACATTTATCGAGCAAGGCTATAAAATAGCCTTGCTCAATTATATAGCGTATAAAACTAGTATCAAATAAAAGCTATTAATACTAGTTTTTAATTACTTGTTTTATAATACTATTTTGTCGAAAATTCATAAAAAGTGTTAAATTAAATATTTTATGATAGAAACAAAAAAAAACTGCTACAAAACAAAAAACTACTCGTAAAACTGACCCGATCAATCGTTTCTTTGTTTTCATATTTTAAACAATATTATTTGTCAGGCTGATATAAAATATCTCATAAAAATATATTGGCCACAATTCAGAATCGAATGTTGCGTAATATATTTACTTTTTAATCCCCGACATCGAGACAAAGGCTTTCAACACCCTTGCGTCGGGGTGTGATAAGCCTTTGTCTGTGGCAATCTAGTACTCAACCGGATAAACCGATGCGTGCGATGCGGATGGATTAATTGTTTTATATGCGTTTTTAATTAAGCTTTAAAAGCTTTACTTTATAAATTAAATAGTTTAACTTTGGTAGTTTGTTGGTTCGACTTTAAAGGTACCGTGGTATAGTAGTGCACCAATGACTGTTATGTAGCAACGTTGTTAAGTGATGTGTTCTTTCCTACACCACTACGCCAATAAACAATAGTAATAATAATTTTATTATTATTTATTTAAAAAGACGTACTTATCGCTAAACAGCGATTGCTTCCAAAATTCCGATTTCTTTCTATTTCTAGCGTGAAATAATTCATTTCAATTCTTAACCTATTTCTTGCGGTTCGTTGCAAGGGGGTGGTTGCCTGCTCTCTTATGTACGAGGCGACCATCTTAATTTTCGGAAGTGGCAACGCACAGATCGATTTCAAATTCTACCCCTGTTCTAAAGGACATTGCTTGTAGTCCATGGGTGGCAGTAACCACTTATACCTCCAGGTGGAGTACATGCTCGTTCGCTACTTTAATCTGATAAAACCAAAGCGCGCTAAGCGCTCGCAAAGTCTTTTTGCAGCGCAGCCACGTGTGTTATAAATCTTATTCCTATAATTTTATTTGAAGCTGAGTACAATAGAAGTCCGCGGACGGTAGTTTCCATTTCCTATCCGGTGGACTGCATACTCGTTTCCTACTTGAATCTGATAAAACGATCTTAATTAATATTTAACTAGACTGAGACCAGTCCAAGACTAGAGCAGTATTGACGGTCCCGATTGCTAGCGGAACCACTTATCTGCTGTTCCGGTTTCTTTGTATTTGCAATGTCGTTAGTCCCAATCTAAAATCGATACATTAAGTCGTTTGTAACACGAGAACATTTTCTGACGATTCCCGCGAGAGTTTGTGTCGGTTTAACAAGTCGTTATCTTTGAATGAGCTCTTTAAATAACTAGATATTATAACTAGGTATTATAGATAGCCTAGTTCTTTGAAATTCAACTTCTGGAATTCCAGGTTTGAATTATCGACTTCATAGATTTTGGATTCCGGATTCTAGACAGCACTGATTTTACGAAGTTATTATTAGAAACTAATTATAGCTTATTAGAAATTAATTTAATCGCTTTAACGACGAAATAGAACATCATGAGGAAATTGGCGGCCTGAGGGTCCTTGAAAAAGTTTTTCGCTATTTGTGAAATCTATCTGCACATGTCCAGTATGGTGCCAGACCATTGTCTAATCTATGACTCTGGCACGCGAAACAATAATACAGCCAGTGGCTAAGCAGCCTTCATTCTATTTGCTGCCCGGAAGTATAAAGTTCAATCTTTGACCTAACGTCTAACTGATTTAAGATCTTTGTTCTAGGTTTAGGCGGCTATAATCATATATTGTTGAAATCGAGCAAAATATATACCGTTATAAAATATAAGGTTTTAAAGATGTTCTAGCTTTGGGAGGTTATAATCATATATTGTAGAAATCGAGCAAAATATATTCCCTTATAAAATATACGTTTTTGAAGATGTTCTAGCTTTGAGAAGTTATATCAACAATATATGATTTGTTGATATCGAGCAAAATATATGTCGTTAGAGAATATACTGAGATAAAACAGTAGGGGGTGGTTCAGAAGGTTTTTGCCATTAAAGGGTCGTCAACGTGTGGCGTTATCTGCAGCGAGATTAATGACGCCGCCCCTTGTTTCTCGTTTATTGGGTTTCTTTAAACCGTCTTCGTATAACTTGGTTCAATAAATAAAGAAATCCCAAATGGTTGTACATCTTTGTCGCTTAAATATTGTAAAGAATGAGATGTAAACAGATTAATATAAACACTTATGAATCTGGCATTAGCCGTAACAGTTTCTAATATACGAGCATAATCGCGCAGTTAAACGGAAAAAAGAGTTTCATACATTTTTCTTTTTTTTTATAATATGGAAGTACCAAACGAGCATGCAGTCCACCTGATGATAAGTGGCCAATTCCGCCCATGGACATCTGTTTTCAATCAGAGATATAATCAAATAGGTACATAGTGTTACCTAAGGTTTGCAGTAGACTCGTTGCTTGAGGACTAAGTTGGAACGCCTCGGATAAGTAGGTCTTCTTTACCACACTCTTCAGACTAGAACTCTTAAAGGTGGTAAAACCAGTTCGACCGGGGAAGTACCACCGCCACACCTATTTCTAGCGGGAAGCATTTCTTGCGTTTCGGTGGAAGGGTGTGGTTGCCAGCACACTTTTACATGAGGCGACCATCTCAGTCCTCGGGAGTAGCAACGCATCTGTATTTGACCTATATATATATAATATAGACGAAGGAAATATTATATTTAGTCGACGCTAAAGACGCTCAGAAATGACGGTGGTTTATATTCAAGTGAAAAAATAAAATATTTCGGTATCTTTACCCACATTGAATGAACAAATGAATAATAAGCGAATGAGTATAAACCAAAGGTTGAGAGAAAAAATAGTTAATTCCAGAATGCGAAGCTAATAGACGATACGCTTTGAAATTACACTACGTGTAAGGACACGCTCTCCATTATTATATCATTTAAGTGGCCGATAAAACGACCCCAGGTTACGGGTGCCCGATCATTCTCCACGCACTGTGAGGATTTAACACGCCTCAAGTCTTCTTAATGCCTGGTAATTGTGCAACATCATCGCGACGAGTACAGCGAACTGTCTAACCCGTTTCATTGGAACACCACGGTTTAAATTTATTTAAATTGCTATTCACTTAATGTTAATAGTTCCTTTGGTAAATAAAAAGTCGTGAAGTAGAATGGATCTATATGTTCTTAATAGATTCATACGTTAAGTGAACCAAAGTGGTCTTGGCACTGGACTTATATTATCTTAAAAGATACCTGTAGGTACCAATTATATATTGGGTTGTATAAAAAACGTGCTCAATGCATTCTCGTATGCATTAGTCAAATTATGAGTTAGGCAGATATAAGTGGATAGACATAATTAAAACAGAAGAAAATCAAATAATATTCTGACTTGCCCTGATTTATTAAATACAAATATAGGACAACATTTATAAATGTAAATAAGCCTTGCCTTTAAATTAAAATGAACTTACAACAGTCAATAAATTGATGAATTCGAAACGTGATCTCGATAATGGGTACAGTAGATTCGTTTCTTGTTCATGAGTCGAGTAGTCTACTGGATAATTTATGAGCGTATTTCGCAAACTGTAGGACACGTCAACAAGATATCGTGGTGAAAATGAGCCCTATTAGTGCAAGAAACTTCATTATGCGGTTAACGTGAAATGCGTGTCGAACACGAAGTGCGCTGAAAGCATCATTAAATTCCTCAATCATCATCTCATTTAAAATGCAAATGAATTATGCGTCTCACCCAGAGTTCCAGTTCCAACGGCTTCGGTGACAAGGGATTCTTCCTCGCAATTACAATTTCGAGGTCCGTCCCACGCTTCGCATCCTGTAATAGAGAGGTTCGATTTTATAAAATCTAGCTTATGTTGACATCTACATCTGTAACATTTAACACTGCAATGGGTACAAGTTGATAGGTACACAATAAAATAAACATTTAAGATATTTTCTTCGTTTTGTTAATATGGCTTGATGACGATTATATTATGTTAACATTAACTAATAATATATATTATCATTCATATATCAATAATTTATGATTAAAAAGCAACTGTTAACTTCTTCGCACTAGTCACATCATAGCATTAAGTTCATAAACCACCCGAAACTAACTATCCATTTTATACAAATCTTCAGTAACAGGTAGGTAGGTAGTAGTATTTTATAATATAAAAGATATTACATAATACGGGGCCGATACAATATCTCCATTTTAAATGAAGTGTTATTATAAGTTTCTAAATACAAAAACGTTATACAGTTCCGGAGCTACATTTATATTTCTATTCGAGAATGTATTAAAATTATTTGTATTTATTGTGCTCTTACTGTATTTACTTTTATTTTTGGTTTTTAAT
>DWLI01003582.1:0-11673 GCA_018249915.1 Cecropterus dorantes dorantes
AATCCATCCATCCATCAGCCTTTCGAGGTCCACTGCCGGACATAGGCCTCCCCTAAACGGCGCCACTCCAACCGGTCCTGTGCCTTTTGAATCCAACGGAAAAATTCTAGATTAATTAATTCGATTCAAATTACAAATTAACTATCTGAGATGTCGCACAATGTGAAAGGCCAAATTCAAATTCTGACAAACTATTATTTTTAAATTATTATATTGAAATAATTAACGAGCATGCAGTCTACCTGATGGTATGTAGCTCTTGCTGTATTGCCACCATGAGGTCTAAATTGAAACGCATCAGATAAGTATGTCTCCCTTACCACATCCTTCAAACCAGAACACAGCAACGCATAACACTGCGTTACAAGGAAAAAATAGGTGTGGCGCTGGTGCTTTTAGAGGATCATAGAGGGTTCTATATTAAGTTAAATACCTACTAGACCTTTGCTAATTGTATACTTGTTTAACATAAGAAACTGATAAAATTTGCATTTCGTCGTCAACCTATTATTGTCCCGCTGCTGGGCACGGGTCTTTTATCAGATTGATTGAGTTTCAGGCCATAGTCCACTGCGCTGGCCAAGTTGGTAGAATTCACACACCTTTGAGAACTTTTTAAAGAACTCTCACGTGTGTAGGTTTCTTCACGATGTTTTCCTTCACCGTAAAGCAATGATAATTAATATCTAATACGCACAAAATTTTAGAAAAATCAGTGGTGCGTGCCTGGGATTTGAACCTCGGAACCTCGATTGAGGAGCCTCGATTGAGGAACCTCGGAACCTCATCTGCATTTAGTACTGTAAATACTCTAAGTTTAATCAATGGTGCATACTATCATCAAATCGCAGAGTAATATTACGTAACATTAAAAAAAATATTACATCAGAAACCCGACTGCTAATAAACGTTTGATTTTCTTCAGTTTCAGTTCATTGTTTTTAAGATATCGATTTTTTGTTTCTATAATAATATTTTTACTTTAACGCTTTATTTTTGAATTTTTAGCAATACAATAAAATAAAATTACCGTAATATATTTTAATAGTTTATTTATTAGCTTTCATTTGATACCCATATTCCTATGAACGGAAAGAACATGTCATCTGCCTCCCTTTATCGTATTTACAGGCGCCACGTATATAGCTTGTGTTGCTTTGCAAACGTGTGTCACAACTGTCGACATATGTCACAACCAGTCAAGCCACTTGGGTTGTAGCGCGTGCTAAAGAAATCGGCATACGTACACACAAACATGCATTACGCTTATAATACTTATATAAATACGCTTGAAAAACATTACCTTCCCTCTGACGCAGTTGGGTAATAAAAGTCACATTAATGAGGTCACAGATCACAGATGCCTTGCTGTTCTTAAATAATACGTCATAAAACATGAGGTCTCTTAACACTTGAGACGGGGCACAAATGTAGGGCACGATTTCTGTTCCCAAAATAATATTCCGAGTTGTGTGTATCATCATGAAATTTGTACCAACAACATAAGGTTTAATTTCACTAAAGAAACATAACCCCTATTTTCTTACCTCCATATTAGTAATACACTTAAAAGTATTTGAAAATGCATGCTAAAGTACCACAAAGAAGCAGTCGTTAGCGCGTGCCCCCCGGGTTCAGTCTGACAATACTAGAACACACACTACGGACCCTTTTCTTACGAGTTTGTGGCAGTGTTTGATGTACATTGCTGTGTTAGTGGAGATAAATTTATTTATTTTTTCTTAATGGAGCAATGATGTTAAATATAATTGGATTATATATATTAATGGAATTTGCAATGAATTATGAGTGAGTGGTTATTGAAGCCAGTTTAGATGGCGTATTTTCATTGATAAACAAAAGAAGTATAAGAACGAAATAGAAAAAAATCGAAGGAGTAATTGTAATAAAATTATTATTTATTATGCCTGGCCGCTCCCCAGGTATGATTATCTAGCCTGGCGGGAGATCTCCCTTTGCTAAAACAATAATAATACAATTAAAAATCATTCGTAAGAAAACTCATCGACGAACCCGTTCCACCATCCGAGGCAACGCACAGATAAACGTTCAGCTTTTATAAAATGATGTAAGTTTTTGACTCACAGGCTCTTATAATATTAACTACACCAACGCCATAGCTAATTAATTGTGTAACAAAAGACAAAATTATGCCGTTATTTTATTTTACTGCTAAAAAGCGTTTTATTAACGCGAATATTCTCCTTGGTAAGTATTGTTCTCCTTGAGCATAATGGATTACATAAGATTACATAAAATATTATCCTGGCTATTTAAATAAAGGTTAGGCTCTGATATGGTGGTAAAAACAAATACAAATAAATATGCTGATTTTTTATATTAAGCAAATAAAACTAGCGTGTATTAATGTATACACGTATAAGAAGTGCTACTGTTAGAGAATGAAAAAAATACATTATGAAATGACTATTATATTTCATATCATGTTCTGATATATCTCATAGTATCATATCACATCTATAAATCGAAAATATTTCAATTTTATTCATGTCATCAGTATCGTATCGCTCCACCATTTACATTACAAAAATAGTTTCACCAATATCGGCGCGCCCAAAGAATTTTCACGTCAAACACCAGTAAAAATCATGTCACGTTTAAGTCATGTTTAAACAAGCAATGGTTGTCGTACAAGGTTTTCCCCCACCGTCGGTACACCGGAAGACAGCTCCTCATGGCAAATGAGTGAACAATTTTCGTGAGAGCGGCACAAGAGACGGGATCGTTTTCAGTTTTATTTCGAACCTAGCTCCGCCCCCGGCGTTGCCCGTGTTCTCTTTTTCGCTCAACTTTCATAAGCAATATTTCCTGTACATTGTACGGGAAATGTGGTTTTTATTTTATAGTTCCTTTTGGATGGCGCTTGGTATGCTCTAATTAGTTTTGAAACTAATATATTGTAGGTGCACGAGTCATTGGAGCGCGTATAGCGCCCTGCCTTTGTATATCGTAACTGTTTAAAGTTAACTAATGTCGGGCGCTTGGTATTTGGATGGGTGACCGCTGGTGGTTAATTTTTTAGTGTTTTACGGGCAGTTAGAAGACATGCATGAAGGCAATAGTACTTTGGTTTCACTTCGAATGAGTCGGACTGCAAACCAACATACCCTATGTTGGTTTGTGGTTCGACTCCGGAAGCAACACCACAACACCTAATACTGTCAAATATCAGCAATGGTAAGAGCTGCTTTGTTTTGGTCTGAAGGGTGTGGTAAGAGGTATACTTATCCAAGGCGTTCCAAGTTAGTCCTCAGGAGAAGCAACACCCTTGTGGCCACATACATACTTCTATGGGTGGCAGAAGCCACTTATCATTAGGTGGTAGAATCAGTGTAGTTCAACCGGGGAAGTACCACGGCCACACCTATTTCTAGCGTAAAGCAGTTCTTGCATTTCGATGGAAGGGTGTGGTTGCTAACTCACTTATACATGAGGCAACCATCTTAGTCTTCAGAAGGAGCAACACATCTATGATCGACTTCAGATAGAACCACTGTTCTATATGAAGTTGCTTACAGATGTACATGGGCGGCAGTCACCACTTACCACCAGGTAGACCACAGCTCGTTCGCTACTCAGTCCGATAAAAAACAGATGAACTGCATGTTCTTTTGCTACTTTAATATTGTAAAAAAGAAGTTTAACTGCCGTCCATGGATATTTGTAATCAAGTCTACATAGAACAGTGGTTGTACCTGAAGTTGATTACAAATCCGTAGCCATTCCTGAACGCTAAAATTGTCGCCTTCTATTTAGGTCAGCCGGCGTTCACACACTTTCAACCAAACGCATGAACTGTTTTATGGTAGAAATAAGTGTGACGATGATACCGGATCTACACTACTTCCACCTTGCATATTGCTTGAAACAATGGAGTTATGAATATTTGTTACCAACTATAGATAAATCCTATCAGGTCAAATAGCTATCTAATGCGTTGCTACTATCGGAATATTTGACCAACAGCTTCAAATTACAGAATAGCGGCTTTAAACCACTTTTATGCCAGACACCATTGTCAATTGTTCATTATCTCACTGCTGGGTCCAGTATCTTAGAGTGAGAATTTAGGCATCAGTGTATCATGTTGGTGATGTGTGGATTGGTTGACAATATTTTTTTACACAACCTACAGACATTTATAAAAAATTCTACACGAAGATTTTCTTCACCGTTAAAACAGGTGATCATTTGTTATACAAAAACCTGGGATTCGAACCATGGACCTCATAGAACGCTGAAAACCACTAAGTAAGTCATTTGCAAATTTTTCAAATCACGGATGAATTGATTTTAACTGGAGAATCATTTGTAATTATACTCGAGGCAAAACTCACATTACACACACATCTTTGTTATCAGTGTATATAAGTACCTATATCTTTGTCTTAGTGAAGGGGTTTCTGTCCCCATTGACATTCAGAGCGACATGCGTAACTAAATGCCTTTATGTCCGATTGAAACGGTGTCAAAGGGCCAGACACAATGGTTTGATAGGGTGGCGAGCATAATACATTAGATCGTTATAGAAATGGGTGCCGTTTCAATAAGGCATGTGTACTGACTTCGCCCTGAAACTGACAGTTATTATTAAGGAATTTGCGGTTCGAGTGCGGTGGCAATGTCGTCTTACTTAATTCGTTCTTAGTATTATGTATGGGTGTCGATAACCTAAATAATTTCTCGTATAAATCTCGTAAGAAATAAAGAATAATAGCACCTTATTGCTACATTTTTTTAATACTAAACTACTGACGCTGTGCGTATTGCATGAAATATTTTGTCTTTCCTAAATGCTTTTTTTATTTACAGCTTGAAATATGTTCCTTTTGGCTGTGCTTTGAAATATTCTAATTAAGTACTTGTTATAAGTAAGATTCACACAAAAACCTACTAGTGTTATTTATTCTTATTCTTTTATACACTTTTCTCAAAATATAATAAGTTTCCGATATTAAAAATATTACCAATTCACAAAAATCCTAATAATGATCCGTATGATCGATGTATTGTCGAGTTATCTCAACTCGATACTAGATGGCGTTACGTGTCGCTGTCTTGACTTATTCTCATTTTGTAATATTAATAAATTGTTAAGTTTAATGTGTAGGAGTTTAATTTTTCGCACTGGAAACTGATAAGTAGATGTATTAACACAATATGTCTCTAATGTAGATAATCAATTAATGTAACCAAGTGAATAATTTCATCGATCACAATGTTTACGTTTTTAGTACGAACAGTTGATACAAGATGGCGTTAGTAGTAGTGCTTGATTGGTGATAACTCATGATATTTTATTACAATATAGAAATAATGATACATATGTTTAGCTGTGATGCAAATAGGTAATTTTGAAGAACATTTTTCTAAATCAAAGATGGTAGAACTCTGTGGGATTCGACTTTGGAAGCACCAGCGTTATGCCTATTTCTGTCTAATAATAGCGGTTTGGATTGCTATGGTCTGGTTTGAAGGGGGGATAATGGGGACACATTTATCCAAGCCATTCCAATTAGGTCCCCAGGGATAGCCATGCATCTGTAGATAACTTCAGGTAAGACTGATTTTATTTGGGGTTGATTACATATGTCCATGAGCGGCAGAGGCCACTTACCATTAGGTGGATTGCATGCTCGTTTGTTACTTACATACAATAAAAATACACACTTGACAGATTTTTTAATACTAAGTTCACAAAAAATATATCACTACATTATTTGCTTATAATAACATATTTTACAAAAGTCAATCCAGATTATTCATAATATATAAATATAACTTCCCTAACCCATCTAATTTCGTACCGGAAATGAATCCTCGAAGGCCGTTTCCAAGGATCGTTCGCTTTTAAGTCCGCCCTCTTCCCTATTTTCCTTGTGCTTATTAATTGAGTGCAGATTATTATTGTTATTGAATTTTCCGATTACAACCTCCCCTTTGTTTGAGATTTGCTGAAATCGACGGCTTTCCTTAATACTTGCGTTAAGAAGATTATTTGTAGTGTTAAGTAAATATAAAATGGTTACCAGTAGTTCTGAATTTTGATGGTAATAGCAAACGAGTGTGTGGTCCACCTCATGGTAAGTTGCGATAGCCGCCCATGGACAACCCCACACAAGACCAGTTTTACATGAGGTCAGCCCGGATCAAGGGGGGGGGGGGCTGATCTCAGGTAAGACTGGTGGCAGACCTATTCCCAGGGTGGCTAGTTTAGAGGGTGGTAAATTCTAACTTTGCAAACGAATGCATAACTCGTTAAATGTGACATTGACAATTGGGATTGCTTAGTTTTAATTTCAGTCAGTAGCTAGTGAAACTCAAGGAACGAATACTTTAAAATTTACATCAATTCATAGACATTTGATGGCTGAAATGATGAGAATGTTAAAAGTGGGCGGCGGAGGCATTTTTTAGTTTTTGCCCCCCCCTAAAAAAATGAGATCCGACTGCCTGAGGTTAGACTTAGATGCTTTGCTCCCCTAAAAGCTAAGGCTCGCCTCGGATAAACATGTCTCCTTAACCACTACCTTCAGACAAATAAAAACAGCATATACCACTGTTATAAGGCAGAAATAGGGGTGGTGGTGGTGCTTCTTGAGTTGAACCAAGTGTTCTAATACCTTTTAGTTTGTTTGACAGTAAGTTTGTTAAACACCTTTTAAAAAAAATACGTTTTTTTTTCTATCATGCTGAAGTAGTGAACAAACATGCAACCCACCTAATGGTAAGTGGACACTACCGCCCATGGACATCTGTAAGCAACTTCATGTAGAAATGGGGTTCTATCTAAAGTCGATCACGGATGTGTTGCCACTCCCGAGGACTAAGATGGTCGCGTCATATATACGTGAGCCGGCACACCCTTCCTCACGCAAGAACTGCTTCACGCTAGAAATAGGTGTGGCGGTGGTACCCCCCGGTCGAACTACACTAGTTCTACAACCTGGTGTATGTGAAATATGTTGTTTTTGATACTTTTTGGGTACTTTTTATCTGTCTGGGATTTGTTTATTTTTACTAGGTCATTAGGTGATTCTAGTAGTATTATAATTTATATGCTATCGGGGTAGCTGGAAGTCAGGACTCAGGCTAATGAGCAATTAGGAAATCTAGGAGGCGTTACGCATCTGCCGAGTCCTAGGTTCTAATCCCGCGGGCAATACGCAACTGGCCACATGTCCTTACATCTGCTTGTCATAAATACGCATATAAATAGGGCTGTCAGATTGTATGATTAGATACAAAAAGTATAGAAATAATATATGCAAAAACATGTTCTGTGTTTCTTGCCAGATCTCCTCTGTTCATTTCATGTTCTGATATGGTAATAGAATAAAATATTCTTTGTAAGACCCGTTTAAGCCCACTGCGTACTAGTTTGTTGAAATTATTTTTTAAAGAAAACCTAGCTCATATAAAATAATACAATTTAAAATCATATTATTATAACAGTATATACTATTTTTTTTAGTTTACGCATGTATTTTTATTAGCTTACGCAATATTGATATAAAGTAATGACCTCATTTTATTGGTAAAAAGCGCCATCTATTGGCAAATTTGAAAAATAGAGTTAAAAATTTTAACATGGCTTATCGTTTTGTGCTTTTATTTTTTATATTTTATAATGTAAAATAACGTACCTATGTGCCGTATGGTAAAAGAGTTGTGGAGGTGGATGACGTCATAGGAGGTAACTAAGGAATAAAATCCAGAAGAAGGTCAGCAACGTCTTTCTGTGACGGGTGGATTAATTTATGTTTTCCAACCGTATATATGTTTTCTATGTATGTCCATTTTTTTGGCACGCGCTTCAGACCAAACGGCCTAACCGAATATGACATGTCACATATCAAAATAATAGTTTCAAAAAGCGACATATGCAATGGAGACAAATAGGCGAAGGTTAATTTTTATTAATATCGAATCAATACGGGTATTAAATAAAAGCTAGTAAATAGACCATTCTAAGATTATACATTATAATTATGTAACTATATTGTCCAAAACTCATAAAAACCGTTAATTTAAATGTATAATTAAAAAAAAATAAACAAAAAAAAGCTTATGTAAGCAGCCGTGTTTTTTGATGTAATACTTTAAACAATGTTATTTGTTCATCCTAGTGACAGCCCTAGATATAAAATATTAAAACAACTTTAATTCCGCTACTTTCTAGCTAGTACTTTGAAGTTTTATCGATGACAGCTGTTGCAAAGCAATGAAATTAATATGGGCGATTATTATGAAATATAACCTTAATATCACAGGCCTTAATGCCTTGCTTTGATACTTATGCTGGTAATATAGTGTGCATTCCGATATAGCCCTGTATTATTGTCTTTAATGAAATATGTTGCAAGTGGTTGTAAGTATTGCTATACGTAATAACATGAAAAAGATATTCACGTGTTTGACAAGATTGATGTAGAACACGAGCATGTATGTGGTTCATCTTTGGTTTATTAGATTGAAGTAGCAAACGAGCATGCAGTTCACCTGATGGTAAGTGGATACTACCGCCCTTAGACATCTGTAAGGAACTTCATATCGAACAGGGGTTCTATCTGCAGTCGCTCATAGATGCGTTGCTACTCCCGAGGACAAGATGGTCGCCTTTTCTACAAAAATGACTGCCACATATTTCTACCGAAACGCAAGAATTGCTTTAAATAGGTGTGGCGGTGGTACTGTCCTGATTGAACTACACTGGTTCTAGGTCCTGGTAAATCTGATGGTAAATGATTATTGCTGTCCATGGACAACAGTATACACAATAGTAACAGTGGAAGCAACTTTATTTAGAAAAGAGGTTCTATTTGAAGTCAACACAGTTGCATTGTAACTCCCGAAGTATATAACAGTTCAGTAGGTTTATATGAAAGCCGGCAATCTCATCCTCCCGTCTGTAAGCAACTTTATATAGAATGGGTGTTCTTGATATTTCCTCACACGGATGCTGCTTGTCCAGGGAGATAGTGGCTCCATATAAAAGTGAGACGTATTAGTTGAACTACAACAGATGAACTACATGCTTATTTGCTGCTTAAATAAGCATGTAGTTCAACTGTTGTGGAATGCGTTGCAGGTATTGTAGACTTAGTTCAAATGCCTTATAGTTTGATTGACAAGATTGAAGATGGTAAAACTGTTACAAGGGAGAAATAAGTAGCAGAGTTATGCTTTGAAGGTGATTTGCCACACGTTCCAACTTAGTCTTTGCTAAGACTTAATTGAAAAAATCTAGCAAGCAAAAAAATTTTGTCGTGTGTACATATACCTACTTTTTATAATAAAAAAATATGAAATTTCTTTGAGGGGGGGAGCTTTATGTATTTCAATGTATATTATGGTATTTTGGGTTTATCTTGGTAGCATAAATGACGTCGGTTTACGGTGAAAAAAAAAAACAAAATAACATATATAATTTGATTCATATTGTGCGGCTTATTTTCGCATCATGATTCTAATTTTTATTTTTTTCTTTTCTTTTTACATATTCCTTTTTTCTTATACTCAGGTATGAAGCCGTAAATTTTAGCGAACAGTTACTCTACAAAGATATACCAATTGACATTTAGGTAAAAATACCGCACATTCGGTCATTGGATCCATATTTAATAGGAGAGAGCTATGAGATTACGCAGTGGCGACGAACAGCTGACTGGCTGCCACCTGCCCCAGCTGCGTGGCAAGTGCCAAGTACGTAAGGGACACTGGGGAGAGATGATCACACACTTTTTCTGCGTGACGTATAAATGTGCGTAGCATTTGCAAGTATTTTTTTGTTTGTTGAAAGTATAAAGCAGGCAGTCTACCTGATGGTAACTGTTTACTGCCGCTCGTGAAGATCTAAAAGCTACTTTATATATATTAATATTAGTAACGATGCATTATTTCCGGCTATCCGCAGTCCACTGTTTTAATTTTTTCAACTACCCTCTATTTGAAAACTAAATTAATGTTTATCTTGTATTTAAAAATCCTTTGTCGTCCGAAACATTAATTTGTTAAACACTATAACGTAACTTACGCTAAGCGGCATGTTTTTGTTTAAAAACAATGTAATTTCTGTTTTTTTTTTTGAAATTTTTTTGAAGTGAAACTATATTCGTTCTAACACTTTGCAAGACTGTTACTGTGGTAATCGAAACAACTTTATAAAAAAATGACTCCAAAGCCATTACTTAGTGATAACTTTTGTGTAGTAATATAATTTCACACAAATTAATTTAAAATACGCAATATTTAAAATAAAACAATAATTTTATTAAAATATATGTTGTATTGTTAATCGCCAATTCTTATATTTCGTATACATAGATACCAAACTAATTAATCAAAATATTAAGTTATCTATCCACCCCATTCTCCCCTGTCCCTATGCCATGCGTGTGCGCATCGTAGTCAGCTGACTGCCACAAAATTGGACTTTTGTGAATGGATTTGTATGTAACGGGATTCCAGGTCATTATTCACTGGATTATCGTCATTATTTTATTGGACATACAGGCTAAATTGCTTTAAAAGAAGACAGTTGGTTCCTGCTATGCCATTGTAACAAGTATATAATGTTAATAAGAGTGGTTTTCGTATGACGGATTTATAAAAACCAACAGCTGATTTTGAAGTTTGGTACGTTGAACAGTTTTTGCAATATGGACTATGTATCGATTCTTCGAAAACCGTATTGTGTAACGTTTTTTAATGAAAGTAATAAAAGAAAGAAAGAAAACGGTATTTTTAAACTATTATTTGTTTCACGAGTGTACAAGCGGAGTTCCGGTATCAATTTCTCGTATACTCTCAACTAGTATTTTTTTTCAGATTGAAATACCAAACGAGCATTCATATTTGTAATGATGAGTGGTTACTGCCTCCCATAGACATTTGTAATAATATTCATATATGTAGAACAGGAGTTCCAAGTGAAGTCGATCACAGATGCGTTGCTACTCCCAAGGTCTAAGATGATCGGCTCATATCAGTGTGCCGGCGACCACCCTTCCTCCGAAAGAACTTCTTCACGCTAGAAATAAGTGTGGCAGCGGTATATGCCAAGTCGAACTACACTGGTTTTACTAACTGAAAATTACTTTTTGAAAATTACGTGTTTAAAAACACGCTTTCACGCTTTCTACACTCATAGCCCCGCACTAAGATTTTCTTCCGTGTCGCGGGTGCTATACCACAAAGACGAATACACAAACACCCAGACTCAGGACAGAAATCTAAATTCATCATTCAGATATCTGTCTGGCCGGGAAATGAACCCGGAACCCACTGCGCGTCATATCGGTATGGTGACCGCTATGCCATGCGGGTCGTCAAAAATATTAAATATCCTTGTTTATAACATACTGTGAGTTACCAGCACCAAGCAGGGTACCATTGCCGCTTATGGACATCTGCAAGTAACGCCAAATATCATATTAGGTAGAGTCCTACCTGAGAGATGTCATAAATGCGTTGCTATCTCTAGAGACTAGGTTCCAAAGATAGTCTCAGATAAGTAGGGCACATTTCCACGTAACACCTTTTCGAACATAGCAGCTGCTGCGCTTAACACTGATGTTGGGTAGAAATACAAGCGGTGGTGGCACTTACGGAGTCGAACCCTAAAGGATT